>CANXYC012781098.1:0-10595 GCA_948193065.1 Aleurites moluccanus
GTATATATACTTTAATTATAATGGATATTATAAAATGATTTTTTTGTTAAAAAACTTTTTAATGATGGTTTTTATAAGTTGATGTTAGTTGCTTCATCAATTTCATAAGAGTTGCTGTTGCTGTATTCCCAGACAGGCCAACAGAGTAGCTTCTATTAAAGTGACAATAATGTTTAGATTTTCATAAAATAAAAAAAATTAAAAGAGGACATGTATAGAAAACCAATTTAATTAATATGGTTGTTAATATCAGTTGCTTCTATCACATAACCATAATAAAAATATATATAAAAATAATTTATAAATGAGTGATTGTTGAATTTAATATAAATTAATTGATTTTATATCATTGAATTTTAATATTTGTTCACTTATAAATTTATATATTTACGGATTCATTGACTTTAATATGGTATAAGAACTTAAAGTATAAATGGACTGAATTCTGAACTCCAAATTTAAATTTCGTTGTTGAATTGATAATATTAGTCTTAATCAAAATTAAAAAAAAAGATACCAATCGGTAATAAGTGTCAATCGATTTATTAATATGGAGTTAAAGGTCAAGTTTAACTGTACTTGAATGATTATGTCGAGAAAAGTATCCTATATAAATGAGTGAGTATTGGATATAACATAAGCTAATTAATTTTTGTGCATATGAATTTCAATACTTATTAATTTATTATTTTTTTTTAAAAAAAAAAAGACTATTTCTAATTATTTTGTAATTGAGATGTTTTTATAGAAAACACCTCTATTTTATAAAATTTTCTGAAAAGTTACAGAAAGAATGGTATATTTTTGTACTATTTTATAAACAACAGATTTTCTCAAAATAAGCACACATATTATAAAATTCTTTAAGAGGAGCCAATTAAAAAAATTATATTAAGAGTCAAAATTAATATAACAATAAATTAGAGGATTAAATTAAAATGCATTCTGCACACCTTTTTTATTTTGTCATTTTCTACTCCGATGTTGAAAGTTCAAAACACCAACACGTGAAGCTGGTTTTCCTTCATTGTTGAATGCATGTTAATTACTTACCATTGATATTCAATTGGGATCCGCCCATAGTGAGAATGAATATCTGAATCTTATGTTATTTGAGTTTTATTGGTGACTGTTAATTTCATTCCTGTTAATTTTTATATTATTAAATTTGAAATTTATTTTTAATTTAATATTATTTTAGGAACTATCAAACCTTGTAAAGTTTGTTGTTCAGGTTTGGAACTTATATATGTATTTGTAAATATTTATTTTGTTTAATGCATTTATTTTTATTCAATTAATTATATTTATTTTTAATTAATATATATTTAATTTATATAATTAAATATAAATAAATGACTGTAATATTCATAAAACATATGAAAATTCTAAAAATTTTAGTTACTTAAAGAATGAGATTTTGTACTAATTAATTAGAATAATAATTATATTACACTAGGATCTTAGAAAATGATTGAAAACATAGTGATCTTTTTAACTCTAGAACTACTGCGAGCAATTATTAACATAATTAACTAAGGATAAAGCAGATGTAAATATTGTTAGATATCAACATTTGTGTGTATAACTTGTGAAGAACTTTGTGTTTAACAAGATGATTTCTACTTCTAAAAAAATATTGTCACAAAACTCAATAAAGGTTAGTAATTGAACGATGACTATTATAAGATTTGGAGCATAAAAATTCAGTATGTGCTGGAAGAGAAAAAGGCTCTTAAGGATTTAAATGATTTAATTATGATAATTAATTAAGATAAATAATTTAATTATTATAAATATTAAAAAATAAAAAATATTAGAAAGTGTATAATAATAGTACTTTAGACAATAGTATTTTAGGAAGAAAGTGATAAAATTAATATGGTTAATTACTATTTTCCCCTTGTAAAATGACCAAATACACTAAATATCTTTTTGACTTTTCAAAAATATATTAACTCCCCCTGACGAATATCACAATATATTACCAGACCCTTCCGTCTAATTTTACTATTAGTCAATCCTACAAGAGCATTAAAAGTACATAAATGTCTTTACTTTTTAATTTTAATTAATTACATTTTATTTTTACTTTAAAAAAAATTAGGGTTAAAAAATATATTTTCATACTTTTGACAAACTTGAAAATAAAAATATTTCTTAAAAATATTTTTTAAAATATTTTTATTTTATTTTTTAAAAAATAAAAATTTGAAAATAAAAAATAACAAATAAAAAATTAAAATATTTTTTAAAAAATATTGTTTACTTTTTATTTTTAAATTTGTCAAAAATATGAAAATGAATTTTTTATTTGTATTAAAAAATTTAAGAATAAATAATTTAATTTCTTCTTAAATTATTTTTTAAAATAAAAAAAATAAAAATATTTTTTAAAAAATATTTTTGTTTATTTTTTATTTTAAAATTTATCAAAAATATGAAAATAATAATAATGCTCATAATGCCATAATGAATGCAATGGTTCATGGGTCTATAAAAGAGGCTGGCAAGCAGACTGGTCAGAATTTTGAGCAAGACATCATTGGTGGTAATTGTTAATGTAAATAAGATGTCATATAGACATATACTCCTAAATATCACCAAGACATCATTGTTAATGTAATGACATCATTGGTGGTCAGAATTTTGAGCAAGACATCATTGGTGGTAATTAAAATCAATTTAACATAATATATAAAAATTTCAATGTGAAAATTAACTCATAATATAACATTTAACCACTAAATAAGAATATTTCTGTCTTGTGAGTTTATAAAAAAAAAAAAAAAAAATCATAATGTCATATACTCCTAACTTCAAAATATCACCATTATGTTCTAGTATTCATTTCTTTTTTGAGAAAAATAGTTATATATTTTAGTTATCTATAAATCCACTTTAGTTTTAGAAATTAATTGTATAAAATAGTGAAATATTATGTCAAAATTTAGAGAGGACATTTCCTTTTTATTGTAACTAGCAAATAATAGTGATTATTTATAAAACTTTAATTTATACAACGTTCTGTTCAATGATAACTTTTTTTTTTTTTTTAAATGCTCCACTTACCATATTTCAGAAAGAAATTAATGAGAATTTGATAAAAAGAAAAAAAAAAACAGAGGAAAGTTGTTTTATTCTGCACATATAGTTCTGAAATTTTTAAAATCAAACATGCCTGTTTATAAATTAGGGAAAAAAATGAAACATGTTATATGAAATATTCTGAATTGTTCATTTTTTTTTTTTTTTGTATAAATTAACATTCACCTAATAACTTTATAGCAAAATTTCCCAATGTATGTAAAATATCTAAGAAAATCTTAAAACAATTTCTGGTTGAGATTAATTGTTGTTTTATCTATTATTTGGAAGATACTGTTATAGTAAATGGTTTAGAATGTAAAGAATTTAATAGTTAAACAACAAGTTTTCTTTGTTGGAAATTAATGAATTAAAAAAATAAAATAAAATAAAAGAGGTTGGAAATGGTTTCTAAAGAAATCGATTTTTTTAATAGACACGTTTTTTTAACATGTCTTTCATTTTTTGTATATAGAATGAAAGACATATGATTTTAGATAATCATTTTACTGTATGCTTTTTTTGTTTTTAAGAGTTGTTTGCTTTTTTTTTGTTTTTAGAATCCAAATAATAATTTTTTTTCATTTTACTCCCTAAATTATCTAAGTGTGCTGAATTTTATCAAATTGATTGAGTCCAATTTGTTGAATTGTTACTCAAATTAGTACGAAAAATCGTATCTTGGAAGGTAATGTTAATTGATTCTGCTCAGCATTAAGGGCAAGAACTAATCATCTTAAGAAGATTCTATTTGATTCGCATCTCTTTTCAATTTTTGTGTTTAAATTATTATTAAGTTATTTTTATTTATTTTATTTGTTGGGTATTATTCAATTCAATATTTTCTTTTATATGCAAAGTTTTATTTACAATGATATCTTATAATTTTTTAATTTAATTTAACTAAAATTTAATTCAATTAAGTTTTTTTTTAATTTAATTTAACTAAAATTCACTCCATATAACTCTTAAATGAGTATTATATAATTATAATTATCTTTTTGTAATACTAATAGAGTTTTAAATTAAGATTTTGTTAATATTAATATAATCTATTATTTTAATCTTTAAAAATATATATTTTTTATTAATTAATATTTTTAAGATACATGTAATGCTCATTTTTATGATTAAATTTTTTTATTAATTAAATATTTTTGCTTTTATGTTAATTTTAAGTATTTTTTCATATAGTTACTTTATTAAAAATAAATATTTAACCATAAACGAGTTTCAAAATAAGTTGAGTTTCAATTCAAGCTCAACTTAATTATAATTTAACAAGTCAAGCTCAAATTGAGCTCGCTTATAATTTATAAATGAATTTTTGATGAGCCGTCTCGAGCTCTACTTGAGCACATAATGAGCTGAGCTTGAACATGATTTTTTATTCTATATGCTCGAGCAAGAGTTCAAACTCGAAAAAATAACGAGTTGAGCTTAAACAAGTTAAAGCTTGGCTCGACTCGATTGCAACTCTACTTCTCTTCAATTCTTATGAGTTAAACTAGGTTGGAAGCCAAACTAACCAAAACGAATCAAATCGACCAAACTAAACTGAAATCAATAGTTTCACAAATGTTTGGTTTAGTTTCACTTTAAAAATAGAGTAAATCGAAAATTCGATTTAATTTATAGTTTGACCTTTTTTTCTCGATTTCTAACTGAACTAAATCGAAGTCATATATATACACACACACAATTAAATTTTTTTTTTTTTTTTTTTTTTTTTTTTTTTTTTATATACACCCACGTACTTTTTTTTAAAAATCTAACATTAATTTAAAATTTTAAAAAATAACTATTCATGAAAATGAACTAAAAATAAATAAAAAAAAAGTCTAATATATATAGACACAATTAAATATGTTTGATTTTATTTTATATATACCCACGTACTTTTTTTAAACCTAACATTAATTTAAAATTAAAAAAATGACCATTTATAAAAATGAACTAAAAATAATTAAAAAAATATATAATTCTTGAAAAAAAGACAAATTTTGGATGGGAAAATTAGTACTAGTGATCACTAAACTTTTACCGTTTTTCTATTGTGATTACTAACCGGAAAAAATTATCGACTGATCACTATACTTTGAAAATTATTTCACCAGATGATATCCTATTAAATTTTTTGTCGGATCGGAGCACGTGACAGTCATGTCAATATAGTATTCTGAATCGGATAGACATGTCAGCATACGTTCTTTTTTTATTTTGACCACTAAACTTTTACCATTTTTCTATTTTGACTACTAAACTTTCTATTTTTTTGCTTAAAAATTTATATATTTGATTAAACCATTTTCAAATACAACAAAAAATCCATTTAATTTAAAAAAAAAATACAAATTGTGTTATTATTAATATTAACTCAAACATAACTAAAACTATATGGATTAGAATATACAGAGGATCAATAAATATTTTTCATATATTTTCTCATATCAAAATCATCATAATCATGATCCTTGGTTTCAATCACTATCCCAACCTCCAATACCACAACCGTCTATCGTGCTCTCTTGTTTCACCCTTTTTCTCTTCTCGTTCTCTTTGGCCTCTTCTGTGTGTGGATCTTTCTTTACCTATTTTAATCGTCGGATCAACTTCTTATTAATTTCGAGCGATCTTTCTCATATCATGAAATTTTTGGTGTTTTGGTCATGTTGACTATTGTTGTTGTGTTTTTGACTAGCGTTGGCTTGCTTTTGATCTTTGCTTTGATGGTTGGATTGGCTATCGTGTGTGCATACAGTGCATTTAGAGTTCCTGATGATTTGTTCCTGGATGACTAAGAGCCTGCAATGTTGGATTTTTCTCTTTTCTCTGCGGTGCTGTCTCATTTACCGCCACTGTGGCTGCTTTCTACATTGCCTCAAGTGTTTGACGAGGACGCAATATTTTCTGAGTTCTTTTAGTGTATTTGTTATAAGAAAAAGATGGAGATTCAATTTTTTCCTCTGGTTTGAATATAATTCAATTACAGTTTTATAGATTAATCTAAAATCTGATGATATATTAGATCTTATTAATTGATTTGCATTGTAATTTGGATATGATTATGGAGGTTTTTGTATAGACAAGTATATACGATGTTTATTAATTCTCTGTGTGTTTTAATTTATATAATTTTAGTTATACTTGAGTTAATATTAATAATAATACAATTTATTTATTTATTTTAATTAAATGCGTGTTTTATTGTATTTTGAAAATTGTTTAATTAAAAATATAAATTTTTAAGCAAAAAAAATAATAGAAAGTTTAGTGGTCAAAATAGAAAAATAGTAAAAGTTTAGTAATCAAAATAAAAAAAAAAATATATTATGATGACGTGTCCATCCGATTCAGCGTACTATGTTGACGTGACTGCCACTTGCTCCGACCTAGTAAAAAATCTGATAAGATATCATCCGGTGAAATAATTTTTAAAGTATAATGATCAGTCATCAACTTTTTCCCAGTTAGTGATTACAATTGAAAAATAGTAAAAATTTAGTGATTATTGGTGCTAATTACTCGTTTTGAATGTGTTAGTCAATGAATAGATAAGTTTTATATTGTACGTTAAATTATTTTCGAATTTTTTTATCACCAATAATTTTTCAGTGTTTTTTTTTTAATTTATAATAAAATAATGATAATTTATAAAAAATATTTTTAGCTTGAAATTGATAAATCGAAGGCTTTTAGACCGAATCAAAGTGATAGTTTAACTATAATGATGATTTGATTTGATTTGAAAATTCTTCAAACAAAAAAAAATTAATTTAGTTTAATATAAATCCTTCAAACCAACCAAACTAAATTGATATCACCCATAATTTAAATTTTTATTATGTTATTTTTATTTATTTTATTTGTTGAATATTATTCAATTCAACCTTTTCTTTTGTATACAAGTTTTATTTACAACAATATCTTATATTATATTTACAATATTCTTAAGGATAGTAATTTAATTTCCCACTTATATATAGATGCAAATGAGCTCTTTGAAAATCTATACCCAAAATACAATGCTTAACACTAAAATAAGATATAGTTGTACTCCTTATCTATTTAATAAACCGGAATCCAAACCTTACAATTAGAATATAAGAATTGAAGATATTTATATTGAAGGAGGACCAAAGTAAGAATATCATATAAAAAATCAGTTACATCTCAAATATAACGAGTAATTTTTGTCAAAGTCTAATTTATGTAGATTTTTTTTTTTTTTCATTTGGAAATATCATGATACAAAATATCTAATATCATATGAGAGTTATTTTCTACACGTATGATAAGATTTCATTTATTAGAGGGAAATATAATAATACATGTATGATAAGATTTCATCGACATAATCGTAACCCTCCTGACAGAATCGTAACCCTCCTAACAGTTAATATTTTGAATTTTTGGACAGAAATCATTTTAACGCTCTTTACATAAAGGTAATGTCCGTTACATGTGTTGGAAGGCATTTTTCAGGCTTTCTTCATTTTAACCTAGCCAAAACTCATTTAAACTCTTTGAAACACATTCTAAACACATCATAACATCAAACCTTTCTAAGAATAAACAAGGTTCAAACATAGTATTTTATCTAATATAAAGGAAAATCATCCAATACACAAGATAACTAGCTTATAATCCATCTATATTAACTTAGAACATGCAATTCAAGTGTTGGGTATTACAACAACTCTTAAAATTTTATAAGCTTGAAAAAAAAAATTAATTAATTAGAAGTCCATACAAATTCGTCTCCCTTTCATGCGAAACTCTTTGAGCCTATGGTACGCGGATTGATCTTAGTAGAAGTGTTGTTTTTCCTTTCTCTGAATAAGACTGTAAAACAAATACTTTACTAAACATGAAAGAAATTAGTGTTAAATTAAAAAATGCATTATGCTAAACATGCATGAAAAATCTTAAATTTGTTAGAAAACCAATATTGCACAAGAGCTTACATTGTTGAAGCCCAACTCCAAAGTAAGACCATCCAACATTTATTTTCTTTTAAGGGTATACTTTACTATTTGTACTCAATAAATAGAAAATAAATAACAAATAAATATTATTTAGTTAACAATCATACGCAGAAATAAACACCAGCGATGGCATAATTTAAATTTAAAATCAGCAAACTGCATTAATTTTATCAAAAGAGAAAAATGAACTACATAGATATAAAATCAGCAACAGAAGCAAACTTGAATCTTTACACTTAAACTACAACAAATACTAAAATTTGGGAACAATTTAAAACCCTCAAAGCAAATAATTAGAATATTCAAAATAACATATACACACACAATCAAACATCCTAGCAGAACTTGATCAAAGAGAAAGCTAACAAATACAGATACTGATTTAAAAGTATATATTTTTTAAGCTTAGGTGGAATTGATAATGTTACAGCATAAGAGATAAAAAAATGTTTATAAATTGATAGTCCAAGCAGTTTTTGCAATTTTTTTTTTTTTTTTTTTTTGTTGTAACACAGATTGATCATGAAACTTTACTATAGGGTGCCTTACTATTTGGATCCACTTAGACCACGTTGGTAATTTTTATATCTTTAATAACATACTTGTATCTGCTTTTACTGCCATTAAGAGTGTAGTGCCAAATGTAGCCAATGTATTCAAAACCACCATTTCTTTAAGTGGAAAAATTGTCTAAATAAATGATGTGTTATGGCCAAGAACAGAAGGTCCTAAGATAATGCTAGCCTATAAGACAATTAAATATCTTCATTATAGAAATTAATGATAGAGATGCCAAAGGAGAATAGCTAAGTATTAACTGTCTTATAAATTAATAAAAGAAAGGGAGAATCAATTATATTTATATATATATTATGTGGCTTATACAAAATACAATGTACTAATTCTAAAATTAAAGCTACAAGTAAATTAGACAAAATAAGCTATTAGACATGATAAATTATATTATCCATAAATTATATTTCCTTTTTAGAAAAACCTTGGAATCTTACAAATATAATTAATTAATTAATTAATTAATTAAAAACTCTCTATGTCTTTCTTTCTATAAACTTCAACAAGGAGAAAACTTGAACAGAACAACAGTAAATTAACCTATATTCATATTTTATACCTGTTAACGTTATAGGTCATTAATTTGGTAGAGGCATATATACATAGAAGTCATGATGTTCACAATGGGAATATATTATTTTGCTTACTCTATTTATATATATACATTAATTACTTGCTAATTGAATTCATGTTTAGTTAATTAATTACTATATAATATTAAAATTAATATATAGGATTATCAAGCCATTGACTAAATTAAGCTTCTGATACTAAATTAAGCTTCTGATCTACACAAACCAATCACTCTATATAGGAAGTGGATCCAAACTCTTAATAGATCATTGTCTTAATTATTTCACATCTAAAAAAATTTTATTTATATAAAAATTAATTAATTAATTAGTTAAAGTAGCATTTTATCCATAAAAAAAAAAAAAAGAATCACATGTAAATTAGTCGAAATAAGCTATTAGACATGATAAATTATATTATCAATTTTATCCATACGGCCCATGCCATTAAATTTTGTTCCCATTTGCTTACTTTCTTTGACCTGTACACATTGAGTCAGTGGAGGATGCTATTATAAATCTCTTGCTCTAAGTTCATTTGGAATTCACAATCAAAGACTTAACAGTTATAGTTATTATAGATAGCAATTTTAGAAAATTGAAGCTAAAGAACATGCGTACTGTAGCAGTGGAAGAATATATAAACTGTTGGAATTAATAGGTAGGGTTCGGATACGTCATGATAAGTGTATAAATTCGGATTCATTAATTATTAATTAATTATAATAAGATAATTAATTATTTAAATATAATAAAAATTATTATATTATCTTTTGTTTAATTAGAATTTAAATGGAGATAAAATAAGATTTTTCATTATTGAAAATATTATCACAATTCTAGAATTCTAATCTAATCAGAGAAGAGATACGCTCTTTGTAGGAAAAAAAAAAGTAGAATGTTCTCTGTGTATTATTCTCTCTCCAATTTATTGTGATAAACAAATAAAGAGATATTGGTGGCTCTTAAACTATGACTAAGAATCGTTTCCGCTGATTGCATGCACTTCAAGAGGTAATTATTTATTTATGTTGATTATGTGTATAATGTAACATTGGTATCAGAGTCGGAATACTTGTGTTCTGATTAAAATTAATTAAATTCTATTTAATTAATTAAAACACATTATTTTAATTTTTTTATATTGTTTATAAACATGTTAGAGTTGGCATGTTTAGAGCTAAATAACTGTCATACTCCGACTTTTGTGGTGCAACGGTTCTAGGACAAGAGTAGACTTAAGACCACCATAAACCCGTAGAACTCTCATATCCTGGATCTCATACATATTTCATATTACATTATATATGATTATCATTAAAACATTCATTTCAAAGATTTAAGTAATCACCATTCATATATATATATGTTTATC
>CANXYC012781131.1:0-11759 GCA_948193065.1 Aleurites moluccanus
GAGATTAAATAAGTTAATTTTATGTGAAATTATGGTGAAAAGAAAGAGTTGAAAAATATTTTGGAACACTGAAAATAAGAGTAATGGCAAAATTGTAAATAAAGGCAACTTTGGGGGCAATTTTGGAAATCCACTGTCTGGGATCTAGAAATGACCCAAAACTATTTTTAAATGATAGAACAACTTAAAATAAGGTATTTCACTCCTCACACTTGAGGTTGAATTGTAATACCCTAGAAAGTTATAACTCATATGCATGATTTAGTTCTCAGAATGTGGTTCATAAGTCTTGAAATGATGGAAAATAATTTTAGAGACACAGTTAGAAAGCGAACTAGTTGCTCTTTCTGAAAGCAGCGGTGTCGGAAATACTGCCGAGAAATTAGCAGTCCGATCAACAGAAGAATTTCTAAAGTTGACCTGGGGGTAAAAGATCACTATAATGCATGTGTAATTTTGGTAAAAAGAAAGAAGTGAAAATCATTTAGGAACACTGAAAAAATAATCAATGGCAAAATCATAAATAAATGAAAGTTTAAGGTGTATAGTGGAAATGGGTCCATTGGAATTACAGAATGACTCTGGAACCATTTTTATAAATAAGTATAAATTAAAATAAGTTTATTGATTCCTCACTTTGAATTCCAATTCCTGACAGAATTGACAGAATAAATTGTAGAAGATTTTGGACCAAAGTGTGATATATGAAAGTTTGAGGGTTAAGTTGTAATTTGCCATATAGATTTTTCTATTTATTTCATATTTAATTAAAAATTTGCATCTTCTTCTTTTCTTCTCATGAATGTCGAACCACTTCTCCCATTTCTTCTTCAATTCTTGTTCATTTCTTCATCAAAATCCTTAGAAAAATTTATAGAAATCTTGAATATTGACTTAGTTCTTGCTATTTCTACTATCAATTTGCAAGTAGGAGCAAAGGAAACCTAGGATTGGTTGCTTCTCCATTTCGGTTAGAATCTCCATCAAAGGTAAGAAGTTAATTTGTTTGTTTTTATTACTTATTTAGATGATTCTAAAGTTGAATTAGATGGGTTTTAAGGTTAATTGCATCAATTGATGCAAATTGTTAGAAATCCCTAAATTCCTAAACCTAATGGAAGTTGTGTAACTTAGCTATTTGATTTAGTGATAGATTATGTTAATTGATGTTAGAATATGTTAATTGGATGATAATAGGTAACTAATTGATGATTAGTTTGGTCTATAATTGAAGTTTTGGCAAATGTGTGCCTTATAGCTCAATTGGTAATTTCGGGTGGAATTGGATCTTCCAAAGCTATTTGGAAGCTTAGGTGAGTTTATTATGCATCCTTTAACATGCCTATTAAGTTAAAATTGAAATTGGAAACTTATTGTGAAAACCCAACCTTGGCCGAACCATGATTACTATTCACCATGCCTTGTTTTGCTTGGTTTTTGCCTTGTTTTCCATAGCCAATTTGAGCCATTTTGATGTTGTTTAATATTGCTTCTTTGATGCCTATGTGATTATTGCCAATGTGGTTTGTTGTTGGTTGAATTGGGCAAGTTAATTTTGCAACCTAACCTAACCTATTGGCTTGCCATTGTATACCCACCATGTGTTTGATGAAATGCCTAGCTTAATTGCCTTTGGCCTATTGCTTTGTATTCCATAGGCCTACCATTTGAATGCCATTGTCGTCAGTGACGTTGACATGCCAATTGGCCTACCGTTTTTCTTCGCAGAGCCAACTTTTGTTCCATGTCTTTCTTAATTGCCAAACAGTTTGTCATTGATTATATGTTACCTATAGCATTGCCATCGATCTTATTGATAATGGAATTAACTGATATTGAACTTATTGAGATGGAGGATACCATTGTTGCATAATGGTATTCATTGATATATTGTTTCTTTCTATAGATCTTAATGTGGCTTGACAGAGCTACCGATCCGACAGGGTAGTGGGGAAATACTGTCGGCGATGTGCACATTGTATTACTAATGCCCTAGTTAGGAGGGGTTATGGTCCTGGCCATAAGACCTGAGTAGTCTTATGCTCATTGATATTGATATGCTACTGGAGACCTATATGTTCACATATGGTCCATACTAATTATTGGAGATTGTATGATTTCATACAGTCCATCCTTTTATCTATCTTTCCATATGATACCGAGCCTGTATTTTATTTCTTGGCTATTTTATAACTTGATATTGACTCTGTTTACTGTATCTGAGTTATTGATACCATTGCTCTATTATCTACATACTGTTTTACTTGTTGATGCATATAAATTCACTGAGTATCTTATGTACTCACCTTTTCTTTATTTACCCATTTCGGGAGAGGTTAAAGTGCAAAATCATGTTGTCTATCATTTGGGGATTTCTTCTGGTAGTCTGATGTATATTTTCTAATTTTGTATTATTATTTTGATGTTCATAATCTAGCTGCTCCATGGGGTGTGTATGGGTTAGCTAGGAAATGAACATGTATATATGATACTTGATGACATATGAGTTATATGATGATTATATGATATGATATATGGATTCTTAGAGCCATTTATAGTAAATTACAAAATAAATGACAGAATAATAGAATGGATGATAACTAACTAAAATGGATAATATATTATGGTTTATAGATTGTACATGTGATACTGGGTTCTACGGGTGCTGGTCGCCATTGGCATCTCCCGTGTCCTAGGACCGTCACGATTCGAAAATGGGTCGTGACACATAAAAATAACAATTGACTACATCTAAATTCTAGAATAAGTAATTTAGCCAATCATGTTCAAAACACAAATTAAAAACTTTATTGAATTAATAGAATAGTTCAACATTGCTAAACAATTAAATTAAATAAAGACAAATGGAGTTAAGAATGAAAATCTTCTCAATTTGTCAAGATTTGATTTCAATTGCTAGCACTTTAATTTGAAGTTCTTCCTTATTTTTCTCAAATATTTTCCTCTCTACACTTTTTAGAAAATTTTCTACTCTTCAACTCTAAAAAAAATTGAAGTTTTGAAAATTAAATACCCATTTTTGCCTTAACACTGCCAAAAATCGGGTCATTAATCAAAAAACCGGATTGAGTGCACTAAAAATCAGGTATCGATTTTTGAGTCAGTGTCTTTGGAAAATAATTTGGGCAAAAACTGGGTGCTTTAGCCAAAAACTGGGTATCGATTTTTAGAACAAATATTCTTCAAATTTATTTAATTTTTGAACCAAATATCTTCAATCTTAACTTCAAACTTGAAAAATAAACAAAATCATATTAAATCTTCACAAAATAAAATAAAATCATAATAAAATATATTTAAATTAACCTAAAAACACTACTAAAATAACACACATCAAACCTCATTATAGCTTGGCTTTTGAAGTCAATCTTACATTCTATAGCATCTACTGTGTTTTACATAGACGAGGCAAGTAAAATCTGATAGAAATTGAATCAAAGATTTTCTCAACCGGATAATTCAAGGATTTGTCATCTTCAACATCTCATTTGCTCAATAACACAAGGATCTAAGTTTGTGGATGCATATTTCAAAGAACTGAATGGTATTTGGGAAGAATTGAGAAGCTTTAGGTCATTACAATTTTGTTCTTGTGGAAAATGCAATGATTCTTATTTCCAAAAGTTTGTTGATGTAGCACAAAAGGATCATGTATTCAAGTTTCTCAATGGCTTGAATGAATCGTATCTGGCACTGAGATCACGAATCATCATCATGAAACCATTTCCTTCTTTGGATCAACTATACAACTTAGTGCTTAAAGAAGAAACATAAAGAAGTATGTTATTGTAGACTGAAAGCTTTATTGATGGAGCATTCATGGTAGTAAAGAGAAGTCAAACTAGTCACGTGTGTTTTTGATGTGCAAACCTGACTATATTAAGAAGGATTGTTATAGGCTCATTGATTTCCCTCCTAATTTTAAGTTTACTAAGCCAAGGATTTAGAATCAAAGAAATAATCAATTGAATAAACAGGCTCATCAAGTCACAACATCTCCAATTCAATCTACATAAATTAGTACTGATTCCATCAATATCTTAATAGCTACACTCAATCTTTCAAAGGAACAAGTTTAGGAACTCATGACCTTTCTGAATGATCAAAACTACATTGCTAGAAATACAACCATCTCAACATCAACACCACAAGTAGCCAATTGAAACTACATTGCTGGAAACACATTCTCTTCATCATCAACACAAACACTTGACCAACTTTGTAGGTAACCAATTCTCTATTTTTTCTACTATAAACTCTAACAAATTTCAAAACCTTTTATACCTTAAACACAATATACCTCTATGGATTATTGACACTGGGGCAACAAATCATATAATTTTTTCTATAGATTTCCTTGATTCTTATGTTCAAGTCTATAATTTTTTTGTTCAAATGCCAAATGGCATGAAAGCTCAAGTAACTCATATTGGTACTATTTCTTTTAATTCCAAACTCATAATGTCCTATTAGTTCCTTCTTTTACCTTTAATCTTTTATCTGTAAGCAAGCTTCTTCTTAATCCTCAAATATGTCATATATTCATTCTTAATCATTGCTTCATCCAGGTCATCTCATCATGGAATGTGATTGGACTTGCTGAACTTAGAGATGGGCTCTTCTATTTGAAGCATAGTTTACATTCTCAAAACTAGTCTTCTGTTGTATATCATTCCAAGTATGTATATCACGTGATACATGGCACCATAGGTTAGGACATATTCCGCCAAATAAAATTCACTCAATAATCCCTGATGTAATAGCCTCAGATTCAACCATTTGTCATACATGTCCAAAAGCTAAACAAAAGAGGTTGTCATTTCCTGTACATACAAATAAAAATAAAATTGCTGGATGACTTCTCTAAGTATGTTTGGGTTTATCTCAATATTAGATGTTTCTCATATCTTGCCACAGTTTTACGAGTATATCTTCAAGCAATTCAACATAAGTATCAAAACTATTGGTTCAAACAATTGGTTAGAATTTTCATTGCCTTCCTTTTACAATTCTAAGGGTATCATTCATCAAACAATATGTCCCTACACTCTATAACAAAATGGAGTGGCTGAAAGAAAACACTAGCATATATTAAACATTGACAGATTTTTACTCTTTCATTCTTCTTTACTTGTCAAGTTTTGGGGTGAAGTTGGTCTCACTGCAATTCACCTCATCAATAGGACTCCAACTTCTGTTATAAATGGTCAAACACCTTATGAAATTCTATTTAATAAGAAGCCTTGTTATAGTCATCTCATATCATCTAGATGTCTTACTTTTGCTGTGAATTCTATTCCTCATAGGAAGAAATTTGATTCCAAGTATAGAAAATGAATCTTTATAGGCTACTGTTCTAGTGTTAAGGATACAAACTATATGATATGGACATTTATAATGTTTTATTTTCTAGAGATGTTGAATTTCATAAAGCTCATTTCCCATTCAAACTTATTCACTAATCACAAATTGCAACAGCCTTCAAACGTCCCCTCATCAGACTCTTATTTCATTCCATTTACACACTCCACTTGTACAACCTTTAACACTTGAGAGTTCATCTCCACTTAACTCTAATTATGTTTCATAACCAAACATCATCACAAAATCTTCAGTTCCCTTATCTTCTGACCTTCATTTAACCAATGATATTCCAATATCCTATATTGATCAGTCTGGATTAAATGACTCTATACCAACAACAAAAATTCCACTTACAATAGATAACAATTTTCACATTTTTGTCTTACAAATTATTAGAAAAAGCATTAGACCTATTAAAACTCTTTACCTTAAAGACTATAACTTATGGCTTCAAAACAAATCAAAAGATGTACAACCTTATGTTTCTCTGTCACAACCCATCTTATGCACAATTACCTGTCATATGATCATCTTTCCCCTCATTATAGAAAATTTGTGTTTTTCTCTTTCATTAACCATTGAACCTTCAAGTTATGAACAAGCCTATACTTTTGACATTGGAATAAAGCTATGAGAATTGAACTTGATGCTATTGAGTGTATTCAAACTTGGACAATTGTGTCATTACTAGCAGATAAAGGAGCTATTAGGTGAAAATGGGTATATAAAACTAAAATTAATTCTGATGGGTCAGTTGAAAGGTATAAGGCTAGGTAGTAGGCAAAGGCTATATATAGAGAGCAGGCCTTGATTATCAAGAAACATTCAGTCCTATAGTCAAACATACCACTATTAGAGTTTTTTTTTTTTATCTCTTGCTGCTATTCAAGGCTGACATGTTACTCAACTTGATGTAATATATACATGAAAATGTATACATGAATTTAGCTTCAGGTTACCAGATTCAGGGGAGAGTTTAAATGAATTTGGTAATCTTGACAATAACATTAATATAAAGTTGGTTTGTAAGCTTCAAAAATCTTTGTATTGATTGAAGCAAGCTTCTAGGAAATGGAATACCAAATTCACAGAATCTTTATTAAAATTTGGTTTTAATTAGTCAAAATCTGATTATTCTTTATTCACAAAGTCCATAGAATGATGTTAGCCCTACTAGTCTATATGGATGATATTGTTACTGCAAACAATAATGTGTTTATAATGGAAGAATTGAAAAAGGTTTTAAATGCTTGCTTTAAACTTAAAGATCTGGGTTGTTTGAGATATTTTTTAGGCCTTGAAATAGCAAGGTCAAAGGAAGAAATTCCAATTTGCCAAAGAAATTTTGTGCTTGAGTTATTTGAGGAGTACAACTAGCTAGGGGCTAAGCTAAGTAACATTCCCATGGAAATAAATCATAAGCTCACTCACTCATATATGGATTTGTTGAATGATGTCACTCACTATAGACTATTAGTTGAAAGGTTGTTATATTGACCTTGACCAGGCTAAATATAAGCTATGCAATGCATACTTTAACCAAATTCATGGATAAACCTTCAAATATTCATCTGCAAGCTACATTCAAGGTACTAAAATATGTCATGAAGGCACCTAAACAAGGAGTACTCTTCTCTGTTGCTTCAAAACTAAAATTGAAAGCATGTTCAGATAGTGATTGGGCAGGGTGTTAAGAAACAAGAAGTTCTCTGCCTGGTTTTTGTATATTCATGGGAGATTTCTTAGTTAGTCAGAAAATCTAAGAAGCCATCAGTAGTTTCTAAAAGCTCAACAGAAGCAGAATGTAGAAATTTAGCTTTAACTACTTGAGAAATTGTATGGCTTTTATCTTTAATGGCAAACTTCAATATCAACCACAAAGAAGTAGTTACTTTGATCCGTGACAACACTTTTGTTATCCATATTGCTAAAAACTCGGTGTTTCATGAAGGACAAAACATATTGAACTAGATTGTCATTTCACATGGGTGAAGTTTTTGTCTGGGACTATTGCACTTGAATATATGAAAACAGGTGAACAGATTGCAAATATCTTTACCAAGGTTCTTCATTGAGCATAATTCAACTATCTTTCGAACAAGATGCACATACACAACATGTATGCACATCTTAAGGGGAAGTATAAAGAAGCCAAAGAAATAAACTAATTTATATGGCACGTGTTAGTTAAGATAATATTTTATGTTAGATAGTTAATTAGCTTTCTGTTTAGTCTATTTTCTTTCTATTAACATTTTTTAGTTACTTTGTTCATTCTATTAAACTTAGCTTAGTTAGCTGTTAGTGAAGTTAGAAGAGTTAGCTTAATTAGCACTCAAATTTATAGTTAATCTTAGCTAGTTTTTCTTTACTTCCTTCACTGTACAAATCTGTATATATACAAATCATCTATCAATCAATAAAGCAGAGAGTTCATTTTTCAACTAATGTCCATAAAAGCATTCTTTTTGGAATCAATGTTGACTTGAATTTGGTGTCTCAAATTGCTTCATCTATCTATTATAAGGTTGGATCCCTTCCTTTTAACTATCTTGGTTTGCCATTGGGATCTAATCCAAATCACAAATTGACATGGGCTCCTCTCTTGTATAAGTTTGCAAAGAAGTTATCCTTTTGGAAAGGAAATCTCCTCTCCTTTTGTGGTCTTTTAACTCTTATGAAATCTGCATTTGCAAGTTTACCTTTGTGCTCTCTCTATTTTTATGATCCCCAAGTAGGTTGTAGCTTCATTAAAGAAAATTATACACACTTTCTTCTGGTTAGGTGACTTGAATTATAGAAAGCTTCACACTGTTGATTGGAACTCTAATACAATATAAATGGAGGCATTGGGAAATTGGTAGCTTATTAAGAAAAAAACCTATCTATACTCTTTAAATGGATTTTGAGGTTTGAACAGTAAAATTGCTTTTTGTGGTATATATTTCTTACTGAATAGTATAACTTTGAAGATCTTTATGGATTGCAAGTGGTAAATAGCAATAATTGTTCTTCTTTATGAGGGGACATTCAAAGCTCCACTTAAAGGATGATGCTAGCTCTCTTATTAAAAAATCATCCTTTTCTTTGTAATTGGTAATGGATCCTCCATATGGTTTTGGCATGATGTATGGTCTATTGATGTTCCTCTCAATTAACAAAGTTTTTTGTTTTATCACTTGATAAAGATGGTAAGATATCTACCAAGGGTTATTGGAATTGTATTTCTTAGATTTGGTAATTTAATTGGAGAGATCTTTATTTTCCTAGGAGCAAGATCAATTTCAATCAATCATCTCATGAATGGATCCCATTAAATGATGTGCTTTTAAGCATGATAAACTTATGTTATGAATTAAACACAAGATCTTGAATGAGTTTATATATAATTTGGCTCTCTAATCTCGATATCAATCTTTTAAGTTAGGACTCTTAAGACTATATAAGCTCAAACATTTGTAAGATGGTATGAAAGCGGAAAAATGATCCATACCCTTATTCTATCATAATTTGGACTGATATTCTTTCAATATTCGGTATATTCTAGGTTTATTTTGTTTTCAGTTCTTGCTCCATAATGAGTTTCTTTCAGTTGTCTTTTACCCTGTGATGGACTTTCAAATTTATTTATTCGCCCGAGTTAGACTTTCAATTTCACCCCATGATTGGTTTCATTTTGTTGGATCCATTGGGTTTGATGTTGATTTTGGTGATAACAAAATATTTCAATGTATTAATTATGCTAACAAATTTGTTTAAGTTTATCAAGGTATGAGAAATCATGATCGATGATTATTCATAGGTTTAACACAATTTGAAAGAGTGCATATGCTAAGGGGGAGCATATTTGAGAAATGCAACAAATTAGAATACAAATTGCAAGTTGAAGGAAAGTAGCAGCCGCTACAAAGCAAGTAGCGCCCGCTACTAAGTAAGTCGTAGCCACTACATAGTATTCACGGCCGCAAATTTCAAATCCAAAAGGGCAAGAAGTTCAGGAGTCAGAGTAAGCAAAAGAGTAGTGCTTGTTACTAAGCAAGTAGTAGCTACTACCTATTATTCACAGCCGCTACATTCAATCCAGAAGATCCAATAGCCTGAGTCTGAAAGTGTAGCCCTCGCTACTAAGCTTATAGTGCCTGTTACTTAAATAAGTAACCCTCGCTACTTTTGTGTAGCGTTCACTACTCTGGAAAATCAACAATAAAAACTAGTTGTTCAAAAAGCTATCAACTGCACTTTTTGGCAATAAATAAATTTAAATGTCTATATTTCATCCAAAACTATAAATATGAGTTGGTGGGAAGCTTAAAAATAAGATAATAACAATTGAGAACTTATTATTGAGCTATTGAACAAAATCATTCATATTTATGACTTGAAAAGCTTATTTATTGTAAAACCATTTTTGTGAGCTATTAGTTATAAATCTTTGAGTTGGTTAAGACTCATTGATTGTTTGAGAGTTGAGAAAAAGTTAAAGGAGATTTTTCTTCTTCTCATATCTTACAATTCTTAAGGGTTTGAGTATGAGCCTTAGTAAAATACTTGTATAGATTTGAGTGTGAGAGCTTGTAGCGCCCGCTACTTAAATAAGTAACCCCTACTAGCGCCCGCTACTCTAGAAAATCAACAATAAAAACTAGCCGTTGGAAATGCTGTCTAATGCACTTTTTGGCATTAAATGAAGTCAAACGACTATATTTCACCCAAGACTATAAATATGAGTTGGTGGGAAGCTTAAAAATAAGATAATAACAATTGAGAACTTATTATTTAACTATTGAACAAAATCATTCATATTTATGGCTTGAAAAGCATATTTATTATAAAACCATTTTTGTGAGCTATTTGTTGTAAATCTTTGAGTTGGTTAAAACTCATTGATTGTTTGATAGTTGAGAAAAAATTAAGTGAATTTTTCTTCTTCTCATCTATTGTAATTCTTAAGGGTTTGAGTATGAGTTTTCAATAAAACACTTGTGAAGGTTTTAAGTGTGAGCCTTTGAAAACACTTTGTAAGGTTTGAATGTGAGCCTAAACATTTGGATTTGATTTTGCACCTGCAAAAGGATCAAGTAAAATACTCAAGTGTGATCTTGAGGAGTGGACATATGCAAGTGTTGGCTGAACTACTATAAAATTCTCGTGTTTGATTTTTTTCTTCTTTTCTTCATCTTATTAATTTTTAATTTTCCTTTAATTTGTTATTCCAACCAATTCACTCCCCTCTTAGTTTTCAATAGGACTCTAATATTTAATTGTCTTTCTTTGCCCGTAATGAGCTTTCAATTATATCAATCCAGTTTTCATCATAAATTTGTAAATGTCAATTGGGCTTAATAAAAAATTATTTTAACCCAGTTGCCACTTGAAGGGAGCATTAAGATATAAAATCTCACACGAATTAAATATAAAATATTGAATGAGTTTATATATAATTGGGTTCTCTAATTTTAATAGTTAGTTTTTGAGGCTAGCACTCCAAAAATTATAAAAGTTCTAACATTTGTAAGAACTTATATAAAAACCCACTATTAGAGGAAATTTTAATATAAAATCTATTTCTTGCCTTTTTTTATGACATTCAACCTGCTTCACCCAAGCTTTGCTCTTCGATGTGGTATTGCTCCTCCTAAAATTGAGATCTTTTGTTGAATGCTTGTCAACATAAACTTGAACCCATAAGTTGTTGGCTCTATAATGCAGATATCATTGATGAAAATCTTAACTTGAGTGCCATTTATAATATGCATAAGGAAAATGTTCAACATCTCCTTATTCACTACTAATTTGTGTGAAAAATTTTGGTGACAAATACTTTATTGGTGTGATATTTGTTGTTGTTTCCCAAATACTATTGATTAATTCTTCTTCTAATGATGTTTTATGATCTCTGGTCCTATGCAATAAAAAATTGGGGAAGCACTTTTTTTTTTTATGGTTCTTAATTAAGGAATTGGTAATGGTAGGAAATATAGGATCCCATATACATCCACATTACAGAGGACAATACCTATTCAATTAAGATTGCAAATATGATAAATATAAATTTTATGTACTTCTACTAGAGTTATTGTGCCTTCTAACTACTATATAATAAATGTTAATATATAAATCACAAATGGATTAAATATAATATATTGAATAAACTTATAAATAATTTAACTCTTCAATATCAATAGTTAACTTTTGAGATTAACACTCTCTATACTATATAAATGTAACACCTTAGCCTAAACCCTTATAGGGACCTTTAGGGAAATTATTTTTCTTTCTTTGTAATATGTTAATCTGATGTGTCTATGCATGAAATTTATATTTATGCATGTTATATGACCTAATTTTTAGGCCTAGAATTGTTTTAAAGTCAG
>CANXYC012782741.1:0-48534 GCA_948193065.1 Aleurites moluccanus
CCCCAGCTAGCATATATATAGGTTTACACTAGGGTTGAACCAGTTAATGGGCTCTTGCCCATTAGGCCCACTACAAAGGTCCTTTACCTATTAGGATTTATATTAGAACATAAATTAGGGTTATTTAATAAACCCAACAAATGTATTATTTATTAGTTTGAATTTTTATTCGAGGGTTTTGAATTTTGAAACTGTGGTTTTGTTTGCTTGAAGTAGAGGCATTAGGTACTGATTGGTCGATTCCTTTAGATGAGGAAATAATCCTGACTAGTTACTTTGGTGTGCAAGTGTTACAAGTATCTGAATGACTGAATTAATGTTTAGATTGCTAATTGCTTAAATTTGTGTTTTCTAGTATGTTGGTTGAGAAGAAGGGCTAGGGTGCAGTTTGTTATCTGTGCTACATATTGAATAAAAGGTTATAAGGAAAAAGGAAAAAACTTGGCTGTGTATACAGCAAGATTATAATGAATTATTGGATGTTACCAATATATGCTTTGACTGTTGATCCAGCACTTAGCTTATTGTTCTTCTGGTATTTTTTTTATCTTCGTCCAAAGCATTAGGAGTTCTACTTTGAACAATGTATACAGTGCAGGCATTCGGAAATTTTGGAGCATGTTATTACAGGTTAGGTGCAACCTAGCTACTAGCTACTTGCATTAGTAGTATCTTTTCGTGCTACTCATATTCTTACAAAAAAGGTTATCCTATTTATTGCCTTTCAATAATTTCCATGTGAGTTTATTTTCTTATGTTATCTTATTGAATATAATTTGTTGCTTCTTGTCAGGTCCTATCTGTTGTTGGGCTTCTTCAGGATGAAGTTGATCCTATGGTGTCTGTGATGAAGGTTGAGAAGGCTCCATTGGAATCTTATGCTGATATAGGTGGGTTGGATGCCCAAATACAGGAAATTAAAGAAGCAGTTGAGCTCCCTCTCACTCATCCTGAACTGTATGAAGATATTGGTATTAAGCCTCCTAAGGGGGTCATATTATATGGAGAGCCTGGGACTGGCAAAACATTGCTTGCAAAGGTTTGTACTTGAACTTTTTCCCTTTTTGCACTTAAATAGGCCTTATCTAAGTCTGATCATTGACTGCTGTAGTATTTTGTTCTCCTTCGCACTAGAGTAGTTGGTTTAATTGTTAGGTCTCTCTTGAAACTATAGATGCTAATTTCTGATTTAGTCATTTCAAAGCAATAATCTTGTTAGTTGATCATATTAATTTGGTTTGAAGTCATTTTCTATTTCAAGTTTTCAACTTCATGCAAAACTTGCCATGATTATTTTGTGGGTTTGGTGATCTTCCTTAGATCCATGTCAAATTTGCAAAAGAGCATATTTCAATGCTGATCTATCAAGTAGGTTTAATATCCAAAGCAATTTCTTGTATGAAGACATGAGTAGATTATTTAAACAACAGCAAAACAAGGTTGTTCTTTTTATAGATTTTCATTTTCTTTCTACTTGTTCGATATTATCATCAGTTGAAATGAAGCTGCTGTATCAAATTAGTACCAAGTTTTTAAGCCTCATATTTGTTCTCTTAGGCGGTGGCAAATTCAACATCAGCAACTTTCTTGCGTGTTGTTGGTAGTGAATTAATTCAAAAGTACTTGGGAGATGGCCCAAAATTAGTGAGGGAACTTTTCAGAGTTGCTGATGATCTCTCCCCATCAATTGTCTTCATTGATGAAATTGATGCAGTTGGTACAAAGAGGTGAGCCCTTGAACAGTAATGGTTTACTCCTGAATGAAAATAAAATTGAGTGGAAGAAATGGAACATTATGGCTTAATAGATGTAATCCTAGGATGTTCCTAATGTAATATTTTTTGCAGGTATGATGCCCACTCAGGTGGTGAACGTGAAATTCAGAGAACCATGTTAGAATTACTGAACCAGTTAGATGGTTTTGATTCAAGAGGAGATGTCAAAGTGATTCTTGCTACCAACCGAATTGAAAGTCTCGATCCTGCATTGCTTCGGCCAGGTCGAATAGATAGGAAGATAGAATTTCCACTTCCAGATATCAAAACAAGGCGTCGCATTTTCCAGGTATGCGTGATTGATCACATAAAAATAAATTGAAGATCTCTCCCTCTGATTATCTTAGATATAGCTTATCTTGTCCCTATCTTTTGTGATTTTTGAATCTTTTAAGCTTGCTTCTTTATGTGACGTGGTGATTTCATATCTGAGGATTGTAGATACACACGGCAAGGATGACATTGGCTGATGACGTCAACTTAGAAGAATTTGTTATGACTAAAGACGAGTTCTCTGGGGCTGATATAAAGGCTATATGTACTGAAGCTGGTTTACTTGCTTTGCGGGAGCGACGTATGAAGGTGAGGCTGACATTTTATGTGATAAATTATGACAGATTTTACTTCTTTTAGGCTGTTGGTATATTAGACTGTCCTTCACATGGAAGTTTGAATAGATTTAGGTCCATGCCTTAGACAAGTAGTGGTTCAAATAGGAAAAAAAAAACTTGGTGATGCATGTCATGTTTCTGTATTGAGAAGTGTTTGGCTATGGATTGGCCCATTTAAAAGTGTTATGCAGAGAGCTCAAAGCTCCATTCTTTTCTAAGTTAAAATGCTATGTTTCTTTTACCTCATAATTCTGATAAGTGTTCTTATTGGCCATCAGATGGTAGACTAGTTAGTCAAGTACTACTAGATGGTGCTTGCAATTCATATCTGCCCTTCTCTTAAGAAGTACTTGATAATGTAGAATTAAGAACGTTCTAACATGTTCCTTATTTATTTATTCAAATTCTTTCTTCAGGTTACACATGCTGACTTCAAGAAGGCTAAAGAAAAGGTGATGTTCAAGAAGAAAGAAGGGGTACCAGAAGGACTTTATCTGTGAAAACTTTGGTCTTGTATTTGCTTACAGAATGGGGAATCGTTTGCTTTCCATTTTTATATCCCTGTACTAAGTTATTGCATCCTAATTTCTAAATTTGTTTTTTCCTCTCGTTTTTTATTTTTGGGTTTTATATGACATAATGTGTGTTGAGTAATATGATAATTCTACTCCTTGAACTTAGTTGCAAAAATGAAAAATATATTATTTTTCACAGCAGGTTGAGTATTGTATATTTCAGATAAAACTACTTGGACATTTGTCCAGCTATGGTGATCAATTTTTTTTTTTAGTATTAAAGAGGAGAGAATAGTCTTTGGATTTATTGTTAAAAAGAATATGCATTTATCACTATGTTAATTTGATGGTGATCAAGTTTTAACTCATAGCCATTGATAAATTTTATCTCAACATTTTTATTTTTAGGCTTAATTTAGTTCCATGGATTCAGATCCAAGATCTCACGGTATATTAATATGGGTTTGATAAAAAGATTATCCTAATGTTTATGTATTTTTGTGAATATATTTTATTTTTTCCTTCTATTTTAATTTTATTCTAATTTAAAATTTTAATTATAATTTTATCCTAAATCATATAATAAAATATTTATAAATTAGAAGTGTAAAATGCCAAATTAATTATATGGTTAATTTAATTTTTAAATTTTAATTGAAGTTAATTGAATTCTTTAATTTTGCAAATTCAATTCATTTAAAATTATTAGTAGTTTATTAAATTCACAAAATTAAAAAAATCAATTAATTTATGTTGAATTTTTAAATATTAAATTAATAAAATGATACAATAAATTTTAAGGGTAGTTTCACTTTTATTCTAAAATAAATATGTTAATTTTATGGTATAATTATAATTAAATTTTAAATTGGAATAAAATTGATAAAAAAAATATAATAGTACAACACATAAATTTCAGTTCAAATTTATTTATTAACAAGATTTACAATTTTTTTTTTTTTTAAATAAGGGAATAAAAATCCATAAGGTTGGATTAATAGTTTTTATGTACAAAAATATTAAATGAATGACACAAAATAAATTAAAGTAGTTATTCATTTATAGTAAAATATTTAATAATAAATTATCTTATACGAATACTTAAAATAAATATATATGTATATAAAATTTATTAATTTTCTCATTATTCATATAAAATCTTAATAAAAAAAATTGCAAACACAATTTAAATTAAATTGTTTTGAGCTTTAAATAGTTTGCACTAAAATAAATAATTAAATAGTAAATGTTCAAAAAATTATTCAAGTTTAACATTTTTTTTTTTTTATCAATTCCTTTAAAAGTATTAGTATGATAATAATAATTCTTGAGGCAAATTCTGGCAGGAAACAAACTCGACAGAGAGAGCCTGGTCTGAGTTCCGGTATCGCCATTGTCTTGTTTGAAAAGTTGAAGTGCCCTTTATGTCTTGCTCCTTAGTAAGCAAACCTCAAACAGACCCAAACCCATTTTTCCTTTCCTTCCTCTCTTCTACTTCTTGTCTCAGTTTAGTTTATTTACTATTTTCTTTTTTTCTTTTGTCTTCATCCTTGCAGTTGCTCACTTGGCTGCTTCAAGAAACATAAAGGTCTGTTTTTTGTTTTCTTTTTTCTGTTTTATTGTTTTCTTTTTTCTGTTTTATTGTTATCTTTCTGTTTCGTTTATGTATTAATTGGTACAACTTTGAAGAAGAAATTGAAGATGATTAAGAAATTTCACATATGGTCTCAAAAACTAGGAAAAAGATTTTCTTCCATTCTTTTTTTTTTTTTTTTTTTTTTTTGAAAAGGCAATATGAATTTTTAGGATTTATAAGTTCCTAATCAAAATGTTTCCCATTTAATATGTATAATTATTGATTGTTGTTAGATAATTGGAGAGAGAGAGAGAGAGATGAAGGCAATAAAGTTATGCTCTGTGGTGTTAAATGGTGATTGTTTTTGTTTACTAAGTTGAGAGAGCATAATCTCACATAAACAATGGCTAATGAGATTTGAAGAAAAATTAAACTTGCCATTTTGATAAAGGAGAAATTGAAGGTGTTTATATGTATTTTTTTAAATGTATTTCCTGTTCAGTTTCTTGGTGAAGTTCACCAGAATTCGTAGTTTCTAAATATAAGCATCAATAGTCACAAATTTGAGCTATATCTTCACTGTAAAAGTGTAGGTATATGCTGTAATATGAACTATAATTGCATTCTCATTGATGTTAGTAACATGATATTTGAGAATATAAATTGATTTAACTAAAATGAAGTATGCAGAAATACCTTGTGCTAAGCCAGAATCCACAGAGGAAAAGTAATAATTCAGTTACTTCATCACATGTTCATCAACATTCTGATACACTTGTTAGCTTCTTGTTCTTGTAACGATTAAGATGTTTTAATTTGTTTTATTCCTGGTCTTTCATTGATCTAGTGTCAAAGATAATGCTAACTATGTTATTAAGTGAATGCTTTCTTTCTCCCTATTTTCTCCTCAGGTGTTGTGTTATTTATGTGCGAAGCCATTAATATTCACTGATTCCTTTCTAGCTTCTTCATGCTCATAATTTTAATGAAATTGAAGAACAGTTGGAAGAAATGAATTTTTTTTTTTGAAATGCACTTATTTGTGCTCTAAAATGATTTTTCTTCTGTTCAAAATTTATCAATGCAACCGCATGGAAATTAATTCAAGAATATTTTCTCTGGAACGTCTAGTAATTGCATGCATTTGTTTCAAATTTGTCAGTTGCTGACCTTGAGCTGCCTGTTGAAAGACCAATAACTGTTGCCGATACAAGTGAGGTGCTGCTAAAGCCTCAACTAGAATCTATAGGTAAGGTCTTACAGCTAGCTTGAAGGTAATGCCTTTAGTGGTTCTTTTTCTGTAAATTATTCCTTTTATTTGTTTTCAGCAATAGAAGGGAAATGCACTTGCCACATCTGTTTTAAAGAAGGTTTTATAAAGCAGGGAAGGCCTCTTTTTCCCTCTTCTCAGTTGAGTTATATTATAAGCGAGAAGTAGAGACCCCAAAGCAAGTACTGCAAGTATTTAATAGATCAGTAAAAACTGATAAAAATAGGTGGCACTTTCTGAAAAGTTAGGATATGCTAGTGCTTGATTAAACTATATGAAAGCAGGAAGCTCGCGCAACTGGTCTGTAAGAATTTATGCTTCTTGAAAAGCATGTCTTAGTCTCAGCACAGAGAATCTTCGCAATGGTAAAACATCACAGAAACCTATAGAGAGAGAGAGAGAATCAACCCATTAATCTGTTGTCCTGTGTCTTGACCCATGTGGGGGTCAAACTAAGCTCGCCACTGTGTATGCAACTTAAATACCAAAATTGTTCTAAATAAAATAATAGTAATATGCAGATACAGATATAAAATATTATGGCTTGATGAATCTCCTGGATTCATTAGTAACTCTGACAATTGTTTAACAAAAACAATCATGAGTAATAAGCTACTCAGGGAATCACACTGCACACCTAAGAGAAGGATCTCTTGTTGGACAGTGTGACAATTAGAATGAAAAGATATGCCTTACATGTTCCATATATGACGTCCCATTTCTCTTGGAGCCTTTTTCCCCTCTATCAATCATATCCATAAGTGAACTCTCCTAAGGGTAAGCGTTAGCAGTTAGCATAATGGTTAGGTTGCTTTCTTGTAAACCATAAGGTCCTCTCTAGAAAAAGGTTGGGGGTGAGGGGACTACATAAGGTAGATCCTCCGCTAAACCTACCAATGTGGTGGGACTTATGTACTAGGGATGCCCTTTTTCAATACATAACAGTCTCTCTTGTTGGTGTCGGTCTCCTACAATCGTTGTTGAAGTATAATTATTACATAGTTTCCAGCTTCATGAACTATTAATCTTGTGGGTCTATCTATTCATTGGATAGTTTGTAGCTAACATATTATGATCAACACAATGGGCTATTGGCATTTACTTCAATTGCTTTTATACAGTCTTGGTCAAAATTTTAATAAAAATCATTTGGATGAATGTGGAAAGTACTATTTATAAAGCAAAAATTAAAAAACAAACTAAATGAAATGAAGCCTTTATTGGTTCTATTATTCTAATATCTCAAAGCAATTAATGCTCACATGTACTCTCATGAGAAACAAATCTTAATGTTCCTTTGATGCAGCTTCTTCCGGTGAATTCAATGTGCTTTGAAGGATGAAAGTCTCCGGAAACTTATATATAGAGTCGATTATGCTTCAGATCCAGAAAGTGTAAGTAATTATAATTTCCACTTAAATGAGAGGAAGAAATCCTTCGAAAATCAGTTGTTACCTCTGGTTAGGAACTCGACAAAGCTATGCAAGTAGAGATTCCGCAACTTCACTGAAAAGGTACTTGAGAGTTTTATTTTAAAATCATCCCAAATTTGCTATCATAATTCAAATTATGGCGATATACAATTTGCTGATGACAAGAAAATTCACTATTCTCAATGTCAGTAAGCAATATCTACATTTCCTCTGTTCTCAGATTTTATCTACTGTTGATCAATAACTGCAAGCAGTCATAGACAAGAAAATGCTTGTTGCATTTAATATTTTGCTACTGGTGTGTATAGAATGTGTCAGCTCGCCGGTTAACAATCTTTAATCCTTCAATGCTGGTGCTGAGAGCAAGTTGAACTATTGTAAGAAAGGAGGTGCTATAGAATCGTTTGCTATATTCTGCTTATGAAATTCTCGTTTGTACAAATCATAGCATAAAGTAAAGTTGTTCCTAATTTTCTCTCTTATGTTCTTGCGTTTATATTCCCTTGTGAGTGTTTTAAGATTATGGGAAATATTCTGTATTGGTCCCCAATATCTTTTCTTATTCCTGTATTGGCTTAAGTTCTCCTAGGATAAACATGGGAAAGAAACATATAACCAATGAGCCAGGATTTGCAGAAAGCTGCCCAATGTGCTGTTTTCAGAAAAATATACACATCTTATATTCTCATTGGTCTAGGAAGTGGAATGAAAAGTTAAATTGATAAGGACTGCAACAAAATTCTGAAGGGACAATCTATTGTCCCTTTCATAGCTACCACTTGACAACAGAACAACAATAGTAAATGAATATAGCCATTAGCCATCAATCAATTATCCTCCAGCCTCGTACTTATACTCATCAATTCTATCCTTTAAACTACATTTAACTAGTTTGAATAAAAAATAATGTTAATAATAGAAAAATAAATAAAAAGTAAAGGCAGGTGATAAAAGCTAGGATACACAAAAAGAAAAAGAAAAGAGAAGAAAAATTAAATTCTAGGGGGACGGTATAATAATTACATTTTAGTTGTGTTATTGTTATATTAGACTAATCGCAAAAGCTGCTCTGAGATGCTGCTTCTCTCGCACTACAAAACTTAACGGGCATAGCCTTTCTACAAGAGATCTGCCAAAACTATCAAGTGACCGACATATCATGTCCCTGTAGAAAACCATTCATAAAAAAATTATTTTTAGAACATTTTAACAATAACACCTAGAATTGGATGGATTATAAAAGTTAATTGGATCAAATAATATTATCTTTTTAGATCTCACTTCTTGTGATACATTTGAAATTTGTACATGTGACTGTCAAGTCTTTATCGTTCATGCTTTAATTGGTAGGAGTTGGATGAACAGGAAAATAGAAAAAAACACAATGGGGAAACAGAAAACAATAGATGAAGAAGTAGAACAAATTAAGAATATAGTTTCCAATACTTAAAAGGGATGAAATAAACTACAGAAAACGAGGGAAAGGATGGGGAGAGTGGGGGCTTACAGAAGAAAAAAAATTACTAAGATAAAATTGGCACACTTGTAAAATACAATAATGTTCATTCTTTAAACTATTTCCTAATCTGTTTTCAGCCTAGTTTGGGGGAAAAAAAGAAATTAGCCAGGTCAAGAACCTAGGTTTGATTTTTATATAGAAACATGAAAAGAAAACCGCAAACCATTCTTCCCACTATTCCTACCTATGTTTATTGGACATGGTATCAAACGCTTGATCATTAGTTAAGATAAACACATATGATATATAATCAAATTTTCATATGCTCTAACTATCCATTGGGTATAGCAGAGAGTTAAAGAGGTAGAGCTTTCTATTAATGGTCACAAATCATAACATTAGGTCACAAGCAAAGAGCAGTATCTTTTTTTTTTTTTTTGAACAGAGCAAAGAGTAGTATCTGCTGTGTCACTAACTAATATATTCCTGTTAAATTATCTGTTTCTATTTTTTCATATTTCCACGTCTTGTGACCAACACACAATGGCCGAGAAGCCAGCAACCTGTTCAGAGTACGTTTTGGCTTTTCCCTATTTTATTAAGAAACATTAACAGGTATATGTGACGGAGCAGCCTACCTGACCGGTGATTTTCAAGATTCTCAGCTCCTTGACTGGTACCTGGCTTGCTGGTACTTGGCTGGGTAATTGGTTGGTTCTGTAAATATGAGAGCAGTTTCAATCAGGTATTAACCAACTCCTAAAAATATAGATGATGGGAAAGCTTAAAATAAATTAAGCAGGCATATGGATCATCTCAAAACTTATCAAGAGACCAAGAAAAGTAGAGATGACCTGGAAAGTTCTAAATCAGCCAAGTCTAGGCAAGCCCTTTCAAGTAAACAAGCTCAACATTGAAAATATAGCAACTCTAGAATAATTACTAGCAGGAAATTTAATACGTCAAAGATAATAATCAAAGATAACAGACAAGCCAAAATGAGAAATGCACCATGTGTGCTCTTGCACATACAAGCGTGAATTCCTCATCAAGTAACATGTAACAATAACGCACTGAAAGGGTGTCATAAAGAAACAAAAATCGATCTTTTTTGGATGCAAACGATGAGATTATAAAGTAAACACTAATATATTACCTGTGCTATTGGTATTTGCAACTGCTGGAGACCAAGGTACTGCTGATAAGGATCCGCGAAATTTGGGACTCGGGGTTGGTTTGGATTCTGTGTGCTTAACGCACTTAGCATGGGATCTGATTGATTGGCTGCTTGGGTTCTGGATGGATCAGGGGCAGGGAGAAGGGGCATGTGAAAGGCTGGCATAGGGAACCTTGGACCCACATGAGGTGATGCAGCTGACGTGGGTAAGGGTGCACCAGCTAGAATATTGGGAAATGGCATCATAGGACGATTCATGCCCATCCCCATCCCCATTCCCATTCCAAATGATGGCATATATTGCTGGAAGCCAGGAAACATCATTGGGACCATGCTGCATCCCATGGACATCATCTGTGGAAATTAATTACAATCCAAACCTTTCATAAAGATACAAAAGAAATGCACAAATTTGCATATACAAGAACTGATGATCTTTCATACTAAAAAACACTTTAAACCAAGGAAAATTCCATGATTAGAGCAAGCTTGGTAAATGTTAAATTGGTCATATCTCGGCTATCGACTCTTAGTTTATTGTGCCACGTGTTAGTTAAGAGTATAGCAGGTGTTATGAGAAGGTGTTAGAGTTAAATATCTCACATTGAATGATAACAAATTGAATGATAACAAAATATATAAAAGACTTATAAGTGAGTGGATGTTGGACCTAGCAAAGGGATTATAACATTTACTCACTTATAAGTCTTTTATATATTTTGTCATCATTCAATGAAGGATCTTTAATTCTAACACTCTCTCTTGACATGTGCTAGGCTCTTAACACGTGGACAGTGCGCCGATGGCCGAGATAACAAATAGCCGATTTAGATTTTTAGATTCATACATGTGTCAGACCCTACTAACAAATGGCTACTGAAAGCGATGACCAAGATAACAGATGGTTGATTTAGATTTTAGATTCACACATGCGTCAGGCCTTATTGACACATGACTACTGGATTAATGGAAGAGCACACACCTTATTGACATATGGCTACTGGATTAACAGAAGAGCACAAACTTTAAGAGTGTAAAGTTGGCTCTGATATCATGTTAAAGTTTATAGATCCGCACACATATTGACTTATAAGTGGACAAATGTTGTAACTATTTGCACAAAACCAATTGGCTTTGCTAGGTCCAACATTCACTCGCTTATAAGTCTTTCATATATTTTGTTATTATTCAATGTGTGATCTTTAACTCTAATAGTAAACGTTGAAGGGGCATATTTATGAAGTGTACATTTCTAGAAGGAAGCATCACAATTATGGAAAGTCCTTGTGTAAAGGTACCAATCATTTAATCCATTCTCCCAAGGGAACTTGTTGCTGTTACAGACATCAAAAACTTGCTAACTTTGGTGCCATCCAGCACGTACTGCTTGGGCAGCAATATTGAAAGATTAGTGCCACTGTTGTGAATGATTATGCTCAAGTTGTGTCTCCAATACAGATGCATAATTCTAGAGGCCAGGAACATATTATAGTCCTAAAAGATGATCCCACAGAGGAGGAATATGGGGACAGTTCTATCCCCTCTGCAATTTTGTATTAAATGGCTACTCCCAAGACTCGAACATGCATCCTTGTTGATGAGAGCTCAAGTTTTTACTATTGCACTGAACCCTTTTCAAAATTTCACCAGCCATGTTATTTATCAAACTTATAATTGATTGACGAAAAAGTACTGAGATTGGTTGATATATTTATCAACCATGTTTTCAGCATAATAACGAAGGATCTACTAACTGGAAAATCATACAACTAAAGTTTATAATCCTTCTATTCTATTATACAACTTTACCTTTCATCTATTCAAGTTTTCCTACATTCTCTCTCCCTCCCCAATCCCTCAGTCAGAAAAGCATCCACAAATATATATATATAGATGTTGAATTCAACATTGCTAACAAAAAAATCAAATTACAGGAACAATCTTTCTCCATAAAGCAGGTGAACATCAAACTATAAACAGAGCAACCTTGAGATGCAGAAGTAGTCGAGTTTCAGCAAAAAGTATGACCCTCTCTTAATTCACAAGAAAAATTACGGCATACATGAATAGCTTAGGTGAATGAGGTGTTCTTAACATAGCAAGTTATACTTGTCATCTTTAAACTCATGATCATAATGTTGATAAAGCATACAAGATTGTCAAGGCATGTGATATAACTAATAGCCAAAAAAACAGGATAAAAGCTGGAGGTCATACAAATGATTAATTCAGATTCATGTTCCAAAAAGTTATTTTCAATCAGATAAACTCACGTTTCATTACAACTGGAATTATGTTCAAACTGTATCCAAGACAACCACATCATAGTATGAGATAGAATATAATTACCTGTACTTGCAACTGAAGTGATTTCAAGTATTCAATTGCCTCATCCAACATAGAAGCTTTGTCTGACTGCAGACAGAAAAGGAGCAGCGAATTCATAGGATAAGCAGGAAAAAAAAAAAAAAAAAGAAAAGAGGAAGAAGGTGAACAGATCCTCAATGCCTACTAAAAATAAAAATATATAGAACCTTGTTGCATCGAGGAATAAGCTCTTGCAGAGCCCTCATCTTTTCATTTATCCGGTCTCGCCGTCTCTGAAAAAATGTAATATCAGTCTATTAAGGATGCTGACCACATAGAAAATTAACTAGTTTGTCAACAATTTGCAATATTTGTAAAAGTACAAACCCTTTCTGACAGGTTGTGAACTTCTGCAGCACGAGATCTTTTTGTAGATGTTGATCCACGAGCTTGTTTCTTTGCATCAGCAGATTCAAACTCAACATCCTTTGACAATAAGAAATAAATAGAAAATATAAATAGATATAGTTAGAATTATTGATATAAGAACAATGATAAGGTACAGAAAATTTTGCACCTAAATAACAGCATAATGAAATATCTCTTACATGCAGGTCAACACATCTTCTTGTGTTGCCGAGGCACAAACAAAATGTAATAATCCTGCCACTAAGGTGACCACATAAATCCTATTCCACGGTCTACTTCACAAATTTCAATCCTTAAATCCTATTACACAGTGCCTACAACTTTTGGGATTTTTGCCTGATATAGGTCTAAGCCACTGAGAGTGATTAATACAGAAATAAACGCCCATAGTATTGCAATTTGAACCGTGAATCCAAGAGGTAGGCTTCCTCCAGCCATATTGTTTCCATCCAACACTTCATCTCCCATTATAAATGTTGTATATTTGATGTTTCTCCAGTCATTATTGAGGTTCAGAATTGCTTACCCTTCCCTTATTCTCTCAAGTATATTAACACCAATTTTAGTTCCTCTTTCCTCGATAAAGCTTTCTTTATACTGAAAGCGAATATTGAAACCTACAATTGAAATGGGCTCGAGCAAACATGTAGATGTAGATGAAAAGCATTTTTCAAATATACAAACGCTGCTTTTGAGAATCATTGCACAAATTTATCATGCCATGAAATGAATCACCACAAAATCATGCAGGGGTTTCTTTTCCCCTTCTGTTGAAACTTGAAACTGAACATCAGAATATAGCTGGTTTTTCTATAATAACCCCTGGATGGCATCAATAATTTGGTATTCCCCATCTTGGGTACAGCTTCAAAGGCCATTTGTATAATTGAATTAGAGCCTTTAAGATTGTACCAATAAATTCCTAATTTGTCTCAATGTGGAATATCAATACCACTATAATTCACAAGGCTTAAACTACCATACAATTTGTATTTTTGTTGATAGTTATTATGGATGGAAAATTTTCATTAATGATTATTGAATTCCATTACACATATTTAAACAGCCTCATTTCTAACTCGAATTTTGATACGCCTAATAAAACATCTACAAACTCATCTAAAAAAATCAAGGAACTTTACTTAATTTATTAATAATCACATTTAGATGAATAGGGGGAAAAGAAGAAAAAAATCTTTAAAAAAAAAGCATATTAGCAGGTAAAAACAATAGTATGCCTAAACATCATAACCAACTTAAGATTAGTCTAAAAATAAATTTTAAAAATTTTAATCAATTCAACATAATTGTTCCCTATGGAACATCCCAGGTGGTAAGATACTAAGCCCGGGAGTTTGAAGTTCCAAGTTTGACGCCCCCTAATATAGACATTTGTTGAATTTATTGAGTTTTTTGTGAGCTTGTGATTTACTTTGCAAATATCCGTAAACCATGTTCATTGTATGCTAGTTTTCTATCTAGTGACAAAATAAAAATAAAAATTTCTCAACTGTAGTCACAGCAGCAATCAAAGCTCGAAAACAATGCTTAAGAGATCAATTGTTGTTTCTAAATTGTACCCCTAAGCAAACGGACCAGACAAGCAGAAAATGGGAGGAAAAGGTCCAATTTCCGCTACACGAGCCGTCAATCAAACGTCTCAAAAAAAAAAAAAATTCCATGTGCTACATGTTTATTGTACTCCTAATACATCGCCTTCTATTAAATCAATCATATAAAAATCAAACGTATTGCTATTCTCACCCACCACACACATAAACACCACGTGTACAGACACAATACTGAAAGCAACGATATTATAGAAACTCATTTGAAAAATATCATCTCAAACAAAATTAACATGTCTAGATTTTTATTTTTTCTTTTAATCTTTAAAACGTTTTAAATTAATTACTAAAATATTTAAAAAAAAATTACTTAATATTTTTTACATTTTATATATATTTTAAATAAATTCAAATTCCCCTTTCCTGCACCGTGTAAAAATTCTACGAGCATGCACCAAAATTTTTTTACTTTTAATTAATACTTTATAATAATAAAAAATAAATAAAAATTCCACGGAAGAAATGGGGCTCACGTTTACCAATGTCACTATCACTGCGCAAGATAGCCGTGAATAATAAAAATGCAAACATGCCAAAATTGGTAGTTATACACAGTAATAACACTTAAGTACTTAACTCGGTAATTAACTCCAAACTTACCTCGCTGTGATACTCCGTCTCCTCCTCTCTTCCCTTGCGTTTCCGGTCTTCCGTCGGCAGCTTCTGAGCTAGCGCCAGTTCGGCGCTGCCGCTGGAACCACCAGGTGATGATGTCACAGTCATCTCACACGTCATCATCTCCCTATGGTTGACTCCACTTGTACGGGTCGTTGTACCCGCTACTGCAGCGCCGCTCATTGTCCCGCACCCATTATCACCACTCGATACAGCGGCAGTACTTCTAGCGACAGCCGCCTGCGAAATTCTAGACTCCGACCCCATCGCTGGCGTATCACTAGAGTCCACAACAGTTGACTCCCTCACAACAGTTTTCAAATTAGACGGTTCAGATTCTGCGAGGCCTCCTCTAGCTCTATGCTTGGGGAAATAGGCGAAGTTATTTACTACCTGCGCTCTCCTGGTCGGTGGTACCGGAGGTATGGGCACTGTATCTGTAGTTGTCGCAACAGAAACAGGCGGTTGCGGACGAGCCTCTGGATTATGGATGAAACGGACAGGTGTAGCACTGGTATTTGTGGTGGTGGAAGTGACACAGGCGGAGGAAGGATAAAGGAGATCCGCGCAGAAATCTTGATCAAAATTAGTTTCGTTGAGAGGATAATGAAGCCAAGAAGCCATCTCATCTTCTTGCATTAAATGATGATGATGATGATGTTGGTGATGGTGATTATGTTCTTGTGACGATCGGATCTCCCTCGGAGTTGATTGATCGACAGGAAGCCCTGCGTTGTCATATTTGTGGTGGGGCGATTTCTTGAGAGACATTTGCGTTTGGTTCCGGACAACCACCTGGCCGTTTTGCCATAGCAACTCCATGATCTCGTCCTCCGACGACCTATCAATTTCAATTTCTTTCGATTCAATTAAAAAAATAGAATAGTTATTATAAAATTAATTAAATAGTGACACAGAAAAATTTACGGAATAGATTTTTTAGGGCGACTTAATGTTGAAGAAGTAGGGATTGCGCAATGATCGTCCATTTCGAAATCGGGAACATAGCGATTCATCTGTTGAGAGAAAAAATCAAACTATAATTAAGAGAAAAAGAAACAGATGTTATTGAATAAGAGAAATAAACTTAATTACCTGAAGAACGAGCTGAAGAAGGAGAAGTACTAGTTGAAAATTAACTTAATTACCTGTAACAACTTGAATCGACTGAACTCAGAAATACAGAGCTGGCGGTGCCATAATAGTGGGTAGCAGTATTATTTTTTTGAACGCGGATATATAAATAAAAAGAGAGAATTTTCAGTTTTTAACCCACCAAAGCAACACATGTTGCTTAAATCCTGAAAAACACAGGTTAATTAGCTTTGCTTTCTCTCAACTCTAGAAGCCTCTCTCTTCTCTCTGTCTCTGTTCGACGATAAGAACTCTATAGAGTAATTAGAAATGGAGCTCAGCTAGAAAAAAAAAAATTCCTTTTTTGTTTCAGAAGATTTTCTGTTGGCTGTTTGTGTTCCTCTTGTTTGCCTTTTGTGTTTAATGTCAACTTGCAGCCAGCCTTAAAGATAAGGTCCTTCTTTCTCCCTCTCCCTCTCCCTCTCCCCGAATAATATGATGGAAAAAGACGAAATGGATTTTTGACGGTATACATGTACTCGAATCAAATGCAATGCACCCTCATTTTTAGAAAAAAAAAAAAAAAATTGTTTGTGGCCATAACTGGGAGAGGCGCATTTGCAATAGTAGCAAGTACAAAAATGTCAATAGTAGCAACTAGCAAGTCCAAACACGTGGTTGGACTCTTTATATTTTGCCATGTTTTTGAATATGACTGGCCAGTGAAAAGGGTGGACAAGAGAATAAAAAAATTGATATATATATAATTTAATATTCATTATATATATAATAAAAATAAATATAATATAATTATAATTAAATTAATAATTTATATAAAATTATATTTCTTATAACCATATTTAGTCAAAAATTATATATATATATATATATATATATATATATATATATATATATATTAAGTTATAGATATTTGCTTACTCAAATATTTACTCACGCAATAGAGTGACGTGCAATGAGATCATGATTTTAATGTCGGATAGATTTTGGTGTCGAGTAAAATTAAAACGAAAGTAATTAAATTCTCTTAATTTTTTTTTACTCAAAACGGCATTATTTTTATTTAACAATAGCGATATTGTTTTGATCAAAAATTAAAAAATTGACCCGTAAAATCGAAAAAATAAATTTAATTCGATCGATTCACCAGTTTTTATCCGATTTTTTGAGAACTGATAAAAAGAAACTGACAGACTTAATTTTTAATTCGATTCTCAATTTTTTCGATTCAACTGATCAGTTAGATTCAATTTTGATAATCATTATATTTTGAGATTTATGAAATTCTTTTATAAAATAAAATCTGAAATTTTTTCATAAAAAGTGGATAATTGAATAAAAAAATCACTAAATTTATATATATATATAAAATCATCAAAAAGATTTTTTCCATATGAGTTACTACATTTTTATTTTTATTTTTTTCATTTAGTTGTTACTGAACGATTTTTTTATTCAAAAAATGACATGACATGACAAGTAATTAAATCTTGTTAATTGGATATACCACGTGAATGACACAACAAATAGATTTGACACATCAGATGAAATAAAAAAAGTCACAAGATTATTATAACACATCAAAAGATAAAGCAGGACAATAAAATTAACGAGGGTTGAATAAATTAGGGGTTTATTTAATATTAAAGTAAAAAAATTAATTCACATCATTAATGATTTGAAGTCTTCAAACTCTCATTTTGTGTGTCACCCTACGCGCTTTGCTGACTTGGATTTTAGGGGTTGCATCATTTATTTTGCCATGTTTGGATTGCAAATTGATTATTTAAAAAAAAAAAAGGCAAAATAACCAATTGTATCAAGTTCAGAGATAAAATATTTCTTTTGCCTTTTAAGTATAGTAGAGTTTAAGATGATGAATCTTTAGCCTTCACGATGAGTATACAACATAAGAGAGATTGGTAAAAATTTTCTGATATTTAAATTAAAAGTTTCGAATTGAATGAATCTTAAGAAAAAATATTTATTTTTTTAATTTTAGAGAGAGAAATTTTAGTGAGAGAAACATATGAGAAATAATAGAGTTAGCTACTTTATTTAGTTGATAATCTTTCTTTGTTTCGATTGTTAGATAGAATTAGGTGAACAAATGGTAGCATTATAAGAATGATGAGGTGATATATAAACTGAAGGGACAAGCAAATTTTTTTATATTAACTCCTAACACTATATATTATGCACTTAAGTGTTATAACGAGATAAAGGGTAACGCCCTTAACGTGTTGTGCTAGCATTCTTATCCTCGTATAATTCATATTTTTTTTGTTAGTAAGTGGGAAATCACAATTGAAACTCCTTGAATATATAATAAGTAAAGAAGTAGATTCAACTAGAGATGGAGAGTCTTGACAAGTACATAGGAGTTGTTGAGCCGTTTCACTATAAAGTTATTCTGCTATCAAGCATTTATGACCTGGAAGTCTTTTCAAACTAGGGTTTCAATGTATTATGAGCTTAAAGTCTATGACCGCAATTGTATGGGTGAAACAAATTTTTAATAATCTTTTTGCTTGGAGGCCCAATGTAATGGTGTTATTTTTATCCATCAGTGGTCCCCAATTTCCATCGTGGCGAAGAGGTATCTTGACTCGATATGAATATCTTTGAGTCTAAGTTTTTCTTATCGAAAAGATTGCCTCACTTATATCACCTCGCCTACACATGCAGGATATTTTCTTCGTAGAGGAAAAATCTTTGAAGAGTCAAGCCATCTTGAATGTCTTTTCAGAGCATCCTTTAATTTTAATAGCAAATATATTAAATGAAAGTGTTATTATGAAATTCTTTTCGATATGCGTTCATGAATTAAGTGTATCATAATTGTAATCACCTATTGGGTGATATAAGGTCATATTCAACCCACAACACTAAAATGGAGATAATTTTACATTATTTTGCAGTTTATTTCACATTAAACAGTAATTTCATCTTCAATTATAACTTCATTTTTAACATCAATTTTTTTTTTCTATTTTATACAATTTATTATAAACCAATCGAGACATAATTTTGATAATTCGAAACCTAATTAAATTAATCAAGACTAAATTCAATTAATTCAAAACCTAATGATAATCAATCGAGACCTATAATTAAATTGAATATATAATATAATAATTGGTATAAATTAATTTGTATTATTTCAAATTCTTATATTATATGCCTAAATTAATTAGTTTTCTTAAAATATAATTTTTTTTTGTAAAAATTTAAGTAATATTAATTTTATTGCTTGTATTTAATTTAAATATTTTTGTAAGAATTAATATATATATATATTAATTAAAATATTGAAAATTACAATTTAAATATAATGAGATTTTTTTATAAATTAAAATTTTTAAAATTAATTATTTGTATAAATTAAAAACTAAATAACAAAAGTTAAAAAAATTATGGGTTTATTTATAAAATTTTAATTTTAAAATAAAAAAAAATACAGTTGATAAACAGTAAAATACTATTTATCAACACCTTTTTACAGTTTAAAATGACGTTGGATTAAAGAGACTAAATGAACTTCAAAATGGTATTTAACTCCATTTTGCAGTTGGATTGGAGATGCTTTAACTACCAACTCTTTCATATTTTCGACTATGACTAGGGAGAGATTTTAAAAAAAATTGAAATTTAAATACTCCTTAGGTGCTTATCAATACTTTCACTCATTCCTCTGTATCTCTCCAACTCCTCTGTATATAAGAATAATCAGTATGAGTCTGCTGTTATTGGTCAATTTGCTATGAATCAGTATGCTGTTGGTAATCCAAGTTACTATATAGGTGGTAGTTCAGCTGTTCCATGATGCATAACCAAGTACCTCAGACTTCATTATCTGCTGGAAAATGATAAACTAACATATTCTAAACTTGCTAACAAATTTTACAATGTATGCTTAACAATATATGAATATTAATAAATAATAGGAATAGAAAATTTAAAGAAAGAGAATGATTTATAAGTGTTTAATAATTTATTAATGTCAAAGGAGAGGGAGAACTTGAATACCAATAATGAAAAGCATGAACTAATTAACATCTTCATTAGTTTATTTGCAAATAATTATAAGTATGAATTACGAGTTCAATATATCTAAACTTTTCTCCTAATTATATATATACACACACATAATTAATTAATTAATTTAGTACATTTAATTTAAAAAAATACTAAAAATTTAATATATTTTAAAATTTTTAAAACTACAAACTTTGAATTTTTAAAATGTAACGAATCGATTTTTTATAGAAGAATTAAACTGAGCTAAATAATTTAAATTTTAAAATTCAAAAATCAAAATTGAATTAAAAATTTTAAATTCAAATAGAACTGTATTAAAAATTTAATATTTAAAGAATTTGATAATTGAAATTGAACCAAAAGACTTATAGATCAATACTCAACTAAACCGAATAAAAAAATTTGATATTTTTAGATTCCAGAATTTTTTAATGACTATAAATATTTTTCATATAAATTATATCATATGCTAGTAATATATATATATTATTATATTAATATTCGATTGAATTTTAATATTTTCAATTCGACTCAATATAATTTAGTTCGAATAGTTCTCGATCCGAATATAGAGTAAGAATCAGTTCTATACCAAATTAAAATTATTAATGCAATTCAATATAGCTCATACCTTGAATTTCAAAAAATTTACAATACAGTATTAAATAGATTTGATATTACAATTTCATATGATATTCTATACTATGCTCAGCCTATTTGCATGGGATCTCTGTGGAGTATATTTATTAATTAGTGTGCTCAATGTGTAATTATTTAGTTAATTTTTAATTAGTTAGCATTTAATTTATTCCTCTCAGCTTACTTTGGTGTTTCAAAATATGGATAAAAGGTTGTCCTTCTCTGTCTTCCATGACTAATCTTTAAAATATATATATATATATATATATTATGGATAATGATAGCAATTAAACTTTAATATTTGTTTATTGCTACTAAATGATTGGAACTCACCTCACTATCTTCTATTAATTATTAGCTACTATAATTAATTAATTTATAAGTTCTTAGCTACTAATTAATTAATGGATAAAGATATTCTTAGATACTAATTAATTAATTTATGGATAAAGCTATTCTTAGCTTCTAATTAATGAATTTATTAATTCATTGCTCTCAAGAGAAGTAGATATTGACAATTAACGGTAAACGGTCACTCGATGTAGAGTTTAATTTACGGCTAATCCGTGCTTTAATCCATACTCTCGTTATGAGGCATTGGCAAGCACGCGCCATATAATCTCTTCTAGGATTGACATTCGTTCTGTTTAATTGGTTTGAAATATTATTATTAAATCAAATTAATTTTTTCAATTTGAAATTTTTTTAAATCAAATTAAATTAAATTATTATTATATTTAAATTATTGATTTAAATTTAATTTAACTCAATTTAATTACTTATGATTTATCAATTTCAAACTAAAAATATTTTTTATAAATTATTATTATTTTATTATAAATTTAGAAAAAAATATAAAATATCAGTGATAAAAAATCTTAAAAATAGTTTAATATATAACGCAAAATTTATCTATTTTATTAATTAACACTCTTAAGATTTATATTTTTCTTCAAAATTATATTTTTTAGTTATTTTTAATTAATTTTTATGAATGATTTTTTTAAAAAAATTTAAAATAATATTAAGTTAAAAAATATGTGATTGTATATAAAATAAAATTAAATATATTTAATTACAATAATAGTAATATATATATATATATATAAATTTGATTCGATTCAGTTTAAAATCGAGAGAAAAAACTCAAATCACAAACTAAACTAAATTTTTAATTTGCCCTATTTTTCAAATAAATTAAACTAAATAATTTATGAAATTATCGATTTTAATTTGATTTATTCGATTTAGTTTGATTTAATTAGTTTGATTAGTTTGACTTCCACCTTTAATCTGTCCCTTAATTGCTTAGAATTATTTTTTTAATTAAATTTATATATGGAAACTTCATTTTTCATATTATTATATTAGCTAATTAAGTAGTGTAAGAATGTTTGAGAACTTTAGAAATCTTTTAAAAGATTATTTAAGAAGGAGTTTGCATTGAACTCAAGAGCATCTTTAATTCTGAGCCTTGAGTTGTTATTTTTAATCTATAATTTCCTTTACGCCTTAATAATTCAAGTGTAATTATATAAAGAGAATTAATTTATGATTAGACTTAAGTGATGGAGGTCCAATCTTATATCTTCATATTTATTATTATTATTATATAAAAATTGAAAAGAAAAGGGCAATTTACCAAATATCATTGAAATGTCCATTGAAGGTGGGTTGAGACAATTTGATGGTGGGATGGAGTAGAAACATTATTATATATTCCCTTCTCCAACATTTGCTTTGTTCCTTAAGATTGGGGCATATAATATATTTACCATGCATTTTCTAGAGATATTATTCCCTTCTGCTCACTTTTATTACATATATTTATTTATAATGATTCTACTTTTAGTGAATTTAATTTTTGAAATATATATATAAATTGAATTCTTAATTGCAAACTTTAAAACTTTATCAAATAATTAAAGTTGCTCCTTTTGCCTGAATTTGGGGTCAACATTTTTTTGTAACTCACATTGCTGAACATTCTATTAGTTTGGTTCTACTTTTAGGAACCTCCTTTCTTCATTTTTTTTTTAATACATGAAATTATTTTTATTGATTATATTTATGGTTCATTATTTTTGTGTCATTGGGAAAATTTCACCAAATATTCATTTAAATTTTAATTTATTAAATAATTGCTAAAATCCAATAAGTGCACTAAATTCATATTTTGCAAAAACTTGATGGAAATATGTTAAGAGTATTACTATAAGAGTTGTTTTATTCAAATTAACAAATGTAAAACACATAATCATTTAAAGAGAGTATTAAATAATTTTGATCCAATTTCTAATTAGTTTATAATGTTTTTATTCTAAGATTTTAATGTCGCTTAGTTAAATTAATTATTAAATTAATTAATCTCCATAATTTTATTTTTGATAATTTTAAGAAAATTATTTCATTAATATTCTTATTTTAAAATTTTTTTATCTACGTTGTTTGTGTATTTTCATTTTATATATTTAATTAATTAGTGGATATTATATAAAAATTATTAAATAAAAATACTTATTTACACAATATTTCTTTTATCAGTAAAAAAAATTAAGTATTCATATTTATTTCATATGTAATATTTACTCTATCCATCTTAAAAAGATTATTTTATTTTATTTTATGCGTAAATTAAGAAATTTAATTATTTTTAATTTATTATATTAATTTTATCAATTTTTTTTTTAAAATATTCCTATATAAAATACTTTTATTATACATTTCTCATTATTTATTTATTTTTTAATATTTATAATAATTAAAATATTTTTATTTTTAGCTTAAATTTATAATTTTAACATAAAAAAATAAAAATATAATTATATATGATTATATTAATGTAAATTAATAAATAATATATTTAATAATTATCTATTAAATTAATATATAAAAGATAAATGCACGAAAAAAAAACTTTTGAAACCAAAAAAAATATTATTATGAAAATATTTAACTTGTCCAAAAAGACAATATATGTTTGACGGTTGGGATCGCAAAGGAGAAGCAGTTAATAAGACAAGTACAATATAACCTGAAACACAGAATAATATGTACCATCCGTCCAGGCTCCAGATACAGTTCCTACTATAAATAAGCACGCTTCATTAAGTTGTTGATTAGGAAGGCGTGCAGACGTGGCAAGGCACAGCGTGCCATGTCGGCTGGGAACCGACATTTAAGGCCCCTCTTCAAAGAGAGATTGGGTCCAACTTATCTCCCTCCTAAAATTCTATTATAATAATAATTATTCTCTCCATCTAAAAAAAAATAATTATATTTTTTTATTCATTTTAAAATATAATTTTTTAATATTAATTTAATAAATAAATTATTAAATTTATCTTTTATTAATTCACATTAATTTCATTATATATATAATTATATTTTTTACTTTTTATATTAAAATTAAATAAAATATTTTTTTAGTATTTTAAAAAATATTGAAAAATTTATGATAAAAATATTTTAAATATAGATATTTTAGAAAATAAGTGATAAAATTTATATAATAAACTGTAAATAATTATATTTCTTAATTCATCATAATATTAAATATAATTGTCTTTTTGAGACGAATAAAATAATTATTAATATTATCTTTATCCATAAAAAATAAATTTAATTTTTTTTTATCAATTCCAAATTATATATTATTTTTTTATTTTAAAAGGTAATTAATATATTGATTTATTAATATATTATTATTTAATATATTTTATCATTAATACATCACATTTTTATCAACAATCATTAATTAATTTTTATTAAATTATTAATAAAAATATGCATATATCTTTTCATATCTTTCATCAAATAATGAAAGAATTGAATGAAGAATTGAATTGTTGATATGTTTATTAATAAGAAAATTTTATTGGTTGAGTTGTTGACATCATTTGATAATAATATAATTTTATTGATTTTAAAATTATTTTTAAAATAATTATTTACAAACATAAGTGATTGAATATTTATGAAAATTATTATATAGAAATTATTATTTTAATTTTTATTAAAAAAAAAATAAGTCTTTTTTATTTATTTTTTTTTTTTTCTAATGAGTAATACCATAGATATGACTCTCACACTCACCAGTCACCACCCACCCGACAGACCATTTTGTCTTTATTGGCGAAAGGATGCACGCTGGTGGTGGGGGTCATCTCCTCACACAACCTCACTTCATAGCTGAATGCCTGAATGAACCTTCATTTGAATTTTGGAACCCACTGAACTAATTTTCCTCTTTTTTTTAAAAAAACAAATTACTTGCTTCTTTATTCTTTTTATACATAAAAATTTTAAAATTTATGGTGGAAATTTCATTCTCTAACCTTAAATATTGCATAGATCATTAAGTTAATTAGTCTCATAATAATTAAAAAAGAAACATCTACGAATATAAATGAAGTTCTGATTAAAAACGATACCACTTCGTGATTTAAAAGGTGCATAATTTTCAAATTTTTCAAAATTGAGTTTTAACTTATATATTTTTAATATATTTTTTAAAATATACATATTGACTCATTAAAAATTTTAAAATTTTATTTAAAATTTCTTCAAAATATTGAAATTTTATCTGTTACTTATATATTTCATAATTTTTTTTAAAATATATATAAATTGTCTTAAATTTTAATATTTTATTTGTTATCAATTTATTATTATATTCATAAATAAATAAATATTTTATAATATAATAATAATAATAATAATAAAAAGTTCACATTTTTTTATATTAACGTTATAAACTTGAATAGTTTTGACAATAATTATTTTTAATCCCAACTCTTATTATTTAGTTTCACCCCTAGTTCTAATGATTTGTCAAAGAAAAAGAACAAATAGATCTTATAAGATTCCCCAAAAAAATTTCAATTTCTTCTAAAAGAATATAATAATTTCTCAGGATATTAAGAAATATTCAATTAAATATTTAGAAAAGCAGTCTGATTTTATTATCTCTGTTCTTTCTGTTTGAAAAAAAATATTCAATTGTGTATAAATTAATTTCAGATTTAGTGGCTATTTTTAGACTTTTATTGCTAAATTTGTCTTTTTTTTTAGCAAGAATTGTGTTTTTTTGAAAATAAGGAAAGAGATGGAGAAATTTTCCAAGCAAACAGTCACCAACCAATAATTAGTTGTGGTGTATATACATAATAGAAAGCTGAAATCTTTTTTTTTTTTTTTTTTTTTTTTAAATTGGTTACATGATGATAATAATTAGTATCAGTTGACTATGATAGAATTGAAAATGTAGACGGATTTATCTTATGGCATGTGAGTCACGTATTTTCTTAATTTTTAAAAATTTTAATGATAAATTATTATTTAATTTCTAAAATTTTAATAAAATAATTTTTTTATTTTAAAAAATTAATTTTTTAATTTTTAATAAAATATTATATAGTTCTATTTTGCTTATTTTTTTTTTCATTTTTTTTATTTTCTTTTATTTTTTTTAATTTCACAAAAAAAAATAATATATGAAAAAAAATTTACCCCTTCTTAAAATTAAATAATGTGTCTTTCTTTTTAAAATTTGTGCATTCGTCTGTAACTGAAAGTACTATGCCAAACTAATATGAAATGAAAGAAAATTTGATAAAAAAAGAAAAGAAAAGGATGACCACATTTATTTATTTTTTCTTTTTATTATAAATAAATAACATTACAAGTTGGCTTTTCCTTTCATATTAAAAGTATTCAAAAAATACACGAAAAAAAATTCAATTTGATATTTAAAAAAAAAAAAATTGATAAGCGTATTGATTTATATAAAAATATTACTCTAAAAATATATAAATAGCAATTCATTATTGAGTTAATACAAATTAATTAATTTTATATAATTAAATTTTAATATTTATTTATTTATAACACCATATATATACGAGTCTATAATTGATGTTAGGTATAATAGTGGACCTAATAGTAGGGGTGGATGTTAAACTAACCGAATCGATCAAATCAAATTAAATTTAATAGTTTTATAATTTATTTATTTTAGTTTAATTTGAAAAATAGAGTAAACCGAAAACTCGATTTAGTTTGTAATTTGTGAATTTTTTTCGATTTCAAACTTAACTAAACCGAAATTATATATATATATATATATATATATATATTAACCTAATATTAATTTAAAATTTAAAAAATTGAATATCCATGAAAATTGACTAAATATAAATAAAAAAATAGTCTAATTTTTGAGAAAAAATATAAATTTTAGATGTTATTAATGGAATAGATAAGTTTTGAATTGTACAATATTAAATTATTTTTGAATTTTTTATATTACTGATATTTTTTTCTAAATTTATAATAAAATAGTGATGATTTAAAAAAAAAGATTGTTTTGAAATCAATAAATCTAAAATATTCAAATCGAATCAAACCAAAATCAAACTAAAAGTTTAACTATAATAATGATTTATTATGATTTGAAAACTTTTTAAATTGAATATATTAATTTAATTTGATAATAATATTTTCAAATCAATTAAACCGAATTAATACCACCCCTACCCTACCGGTAGAACAGATTTAGAATGGATTTTCCTTTTACTTTCCTTTCCTTGAATTTCCAATTCTCCCCTACTAAGAAAAGCAGTTTAATAATTCATCTAAATCTCCCATTTTCCTTTTCTTTCTTTCCTTCCTTTTCCTATCTCATAATTCCTTCCAACTGTAGAAAGAAATGATTTGATCATTGTATAAAAGGGAAAATGTCAACAAACTCAAAAAGTTATTCAGTTCTGGCAATTTAGGTTTAGGAAGAATATATCAGGAGGGTGAGTTCTCACTTCTCACTTATGATTTGGATCCTTGAACCATTCTCTTTCTCTCTGTTTATTAGTATCTGACAAAGTGGGGGCAGCAGAGATGGGAAAAAAAAATAAAGGATAAGAAATAAGGGATAGTGTTGCATCAATATATATATATATATCACCCTCTTCATCAGGTAGTGTAATATAGTATTTTTATGTTTTGTATCTGTGAGAAAGAGCTCCAAATTATATGATAATGTTGCAAGTTGCAAATTGGATACCTTAGCCTTTTAATGCTGAACTGTCAATTACAGGTTACTCAACCACTGGACTGACACCTCACCCAAACAGAAGCTCATTGTGTTGTCCCCCTCCTTCCAATTGACTCTTCCATTGAAATAAATAAATAAAGGATAAATTACTATTTAATTGATAAAATTTAACATAATTAACAATTATTTCTTTCTATTTTGAGAAATTCAATAGTTTTGATTTCATTAATTTTTTAGTTATTCCATTTATTTTTTTAATTATCTATTAAAAAAATAAAAAAATAAAATATTTTTTTTTTTGTTAATACCAAAATGCCCCTCAAACCCATCTTCTAAAATACAAATTTTCACTTATCTCCTACCCTTACATCCCTTAATTCCACAAGACCCAAATCAACCATTTTTCTTTTATCTTTCTTCTGCCCCTAAATCCACAAACCCAATACAAGAAATAAATAAACAAATAAAAAGGAAAGGACGAATGGTGGATGGTAGAGCAGACGACTTAGTAAACTGGGTTATGTTTTTGAAAAGGTGACTGCAAATTCTTGATGCTTCTGCACTTAATTCAAAGTAGTTAAGCAAAAGGCCTTTGAGTTGAGGTATTTTCAAGAAAATAGAACTTGATGATTCAAGAATAGCAGGGATAGATTCTTGATTTGGTTCAAGAAGAAATTCGAAAATTTTTTTATTGCTGAAAGATGGAAATGATGATGATTTATTTACAAGAGATTGAGCTTTTTCAAAGAAATCAATATATGATTGTGTTCTTAACGCACTAACATATTCTTCGTTCACAGTGAAGCTTTCGCGAGTATCTCTCAGTTCTTTCCCATCTGAAAATTGATAAGAAAAGTCATCAGATTGTATATAAATGTAGCAGAAATCTTGTAATTTCACAATAACTAAATCCAGAGAATACATAATCATGTCCATTTTTTATTCTGTTCTTCTTTTTTTTTAATATTTCAATGGCAAAAAATAGAAAATTTAAAGGAAAATAAAAAGTAATTTAATTTTTTTTATATGATTAAATAAATGGAAAGACCAAAATATTAATAAAATCAAAATTAGAAGATTAATTAGTTAATTTCTCAAAATAAAAGAATATAAGTGTTAATTAGGTTAAATATTAAAAACTAAAAGAATTATTATATAGGACACAACCTATGTTTTTTCTTTTCACATTAGTTTGAATTTATCTGTAATTGAAATGAAAATAAATTTATTTTCATGTGACATTAGAGTGAGTTTGTAAATTCATTTTTATGTGACATTAGGTAAATTAATATATGATTAAAATATAAACATACGCATATAAATTTATTTTTATGGAAATATTTTTATATAAATAAGAAAAGTATGTTTTTGTTACACCTAATAGTTTCTCAAATAGATAATTTAACCTTACAAAAAAAATCCCATTTACATGCTAGCTATTAGATTGAACGATCACACAAACACAAAATAGAATTATAATATGATATGAATATGTCTATTATTCTTATAAAAATTACCATATGATGATTCAATGTGTTATTTCTTTCAAGTACTGGAAACGGTTCTAAGGATCCCAGTAATTGTCTAATAGGAAAGTACAAAAAACAATTTATAATTCCCAAATCAAAACGCAATAATTCCTCAAATATTTGCCAGATAAGGAGACTGTAATGAAACATGATGTAATGTAATAAATTTTTAGCTTATTAATCCAAAGCATTTTATGTATTATATGTAATTCAATATATTCTAGCAAACATTTACTAAATGATGGCCATGTATATCTAACAGTAACACTGTTACATGAGGGCCAAAAATAGACTAGTTACAATGAAACAGGTTTAAAGAAATGGCTTCAGGCAGTTCTGTCTGGCTTCCATTCCAGCGACCCTCTGTTAAAATAAGCTCAAATTACGAGGAACAGCATACAGCATGCAATACTACGTGCAAAATGCCATACATTATACAGATGAAATCAATCTAAGGATTTTGTAACGTGCTGTGCGGCTCTGTTGATAACTACTTTATGGTAAGAACAGTATTTTTATAATCTGGGCTGCACACAATTTTTTATTTTTTTTTTATGAACAACTATGTCGAATTCCAAACATTTACTTCTCAGGTAAATAAGAAAAGAAAAGGGTGATGAATCACATTCTTCAATCAAAAGCAAAATTAAGGATGAATAAATGCCACGAACAAATTAGTCACTTCCATGTATTAAGAGACTCTTAGTTCCCCAGCTAAAGTTCTTTTTCCACCATCAAGAAAAACTAAATGGAATTGTTAGGTGACTAACTGTATGTGCTGTGCTTGCTATTACTTTTAATTATATAAATTCAAAAAAGATAAAGATTCATAAAATTAAAGCTCATGCACTTTGTCTAGAACAAAAAGTTGAAACCTTATGAGCATTCTGAATAATCTGGACACCAATCTTCTGATCGAAGTTTGCAGTTTGCAACTTGTCCATCTCCTTAGGAGCATAAAGAAGTGCGACACCACCACCAACATATATGAAGGTCCTGATTTAATATTTTATTCCCATATATATATATATAGAATTTCCATCCCCACTCCATACTCACTAAAAAATTTTGGATTTTCCCCGTCTCCACCCCATTCTCCAGTCAAAACAGGAATTCCCCATTTTAACCGGAGTGGAACAGGTGGTTTCCCACTGGGTCTGGACATTTTGCCATCCCTAGACAAAGGTCACTATGTCAACCTACCTCGCCACCTGTGAGAATAGCAAGGTCTTGCATACTGGACTTCCTATATTCTCCAAAGCCTGGTGCTTTGATAGCACAGACCTTCAACTTCACTCATCGTCCATCTAACCAGCTGGCCCTACAAAGAGAGTGCCGCCTTATTATTTTATTATGAGTAGGGGAATCTATTAAATCCACTACTTCCACTGAGTTATAAATTTTAAAGTCCCAAGCCAGTGTAGGGACATGCTCTCTAGGCCAGGCAGAAAGAAAAAGTGTTTCTTATTCCAAATCTAACACCATCAGAAAAGCATATATACCTGCCAACAGTTAATCTTTTTTTTTTTTTCTCTTTCAATAAGGACCTGATTTCTGGATATAACAAACATATAACAAATACATTCATTCCAGCACGAAGCTTGTTCAGGATGAGAGTTGCCAGTGCTTTGCTATCCAGATCTTCGGCAACAATCAACAGGGGGGTCTTTGCCTCTAAGAAACTAAAGAAATTGTCCAATAATTCAAACTCAATAAATTGGTTAATAAAAAAACAAATAGAACTTTCATTATCCACTTATACAACCAACCTTCAAGGCCAATTCTAAAACTTTGATTATAGCATTTAAATTAGAGATCTTCTTCTCATGAATTAAAATGAAAGGATCTTCTGGTTCCTGACAACACCCAACGAGACATGTGATGTGAAACAGCAATCAAAAGTTAAACATATAAACAATATAAAAGGAATCATTCATCCCCAAATTATGAAGTGCTTACACATTTTTGGTTTTTAGTATTAGTGATAAAATAAGGAGATATATAGCCTCTGTCCAGCTTCATTCCTTCAACAACCTCTAACTCACTGTACAATGTTTTCCCATCCCGAAATGATTAGGAGAGAAACAAAGTTAATATGTTGCTACAAATCGAAACAAAACAAAACACTTGTTTTAACCCAGAAGAAAAAAGCACCCAAGCAACTTCCAGTGAGAGCAAAGAAGGTGCAGAAGCCAAACAACATAAACTGATTAGTACACAAAATAAAGAACACAGAGTTTGCCAGGTGACTTTCATCAGAGAAACTAAATATTTCTAATAATATAAGCATACAAGGAAAAGAAAATAGGGGAAAATGGAAGAATTCTAAAAGCATCTTACAGAGATGGTAATGACACCCTCTTTGCCAACTTTCTCCATTGCCTTGGTATCAGCTCACCAATCTCTCTTTCTCCATTTGCTGATATTGTTCCAACCTTTTCAGAAAAACCATATCACTAGCGCAGTTAGTTAAATTCAATATATATACATTTTATTCCTCCAAATTCTGACTGTTATTAGAACATCAATACATCAATCCATGGCGACTTTCATTTTTGTTTTCTACAAGTTTATCTCTCACTCTTCCAAACCATGTAACAGAATCAAATACAGTAATGCCAACCTGTGCTATTTCTTCAGATGCGCTGATCATCCTTGCTCTGCTCTTCAAGTTTGTCAGAACAGCATCATCTGTCATTGAAATCCTACATCTTAGGTCCATAGCATTCATTCCAGCAGCCACAGACTTGCATCCTTCAACAAATATGGCACGCACGAGGACTGTTGCACATGTGGTGCCTGCAAACATGTATAAGAAAATTTTATACCAGTAACTATCCATCAATTTCCTTATGTGCACGAATCATAGCCCAAAAAATTATATGAATGCGCTCTAGTTGCCTCAATATTGACAAAAGACATACAATAAGTTATAATTTAATATATGAAATCCTCACCATCGCCAGCCACATCATTTGTAGCATTGGCAACCTGTTTTACAGGGCTAGCACCAAGATTCTTCACCGTCTTGGAATTCAATGCTCTTAGCGACATTAACACCATCTTTAGTCACTTTAGGGGCTTCCCAACTTTGCTCCAAAACTACATTGCGGCCCTGTGGAGAAGTTAAAAATGGGAAAAAGGGTAAGTCCACTTTCTTCCCCACAGACCCAGAAAAAAAAACTTTACGAACCCCAATTGCCGAATAGTAAATGTTACTTAAAGCAACTTTAACCGAACTGTAAAATGGTGTATAACGTCATTTTGCAGTAAAAATCAGCTTCTAATTCGACTGCAAAATGGTGTTGAGGGTGTTTTATTATTCATCAAAATTATTTCTTTTTTTATTATTTTTTATTTAATTTTTATATATAAAAAATTCATAATTAAAACTAACATTTTACAAACAAGACTATTATTTTTTGACTTATGTTATTTAGTTTTTTATTTATATAAACAATTCATTTTAAAATCTTAATATATATTAATTTTTATATAAATATTTAAATTAAATACAAGTAATAAAATTAAAATTATTTAAATTTTTACAAAAAAATATCCTTTTTAAGAAAATTAATTATAAATGTAATGTAATTTTCATATTTATATTTATATTTATATTTAATTATAAATATAATATAAATCTCTTTAATTATTTTTTTTAATATTTATTTATTTTAAATAATTTATTAATAATAAATGAGTCATTTTAGTTAATAGATTATTATAATTTAATTTATTATTTTGTTAAATTAATAATTAAATTTTTTTAATTAATATATAAAATATATTTATTTATAAATAATTAATAAAATATATAAAATAGTGAAAAATTATAATAAATTATATAAAATAGATAAAAAATAATATAAAAAGAATATTTTTTTCTAAATATTAAAAATAAAGTTATGATTATAGATGAAAATAATATTTTATATGATATAATGGCGTAAAATTGATTGGATTTTATTTAAGAGATGGTTTTACAGAGGGAGAGGAGAAAGAAATTAAGATTACTAACTTTAGGCTCCACAGTCACTTTAACAGCATCAGCAAGCTCCTCAACACCTTTAAGCATCAAAGCGTGAGCTTCAACGCCAAATTTAATGTCTTTAGCAAGCATAATTTCAGCTCCAAGCTAATCTACTACCAAACTAACCCCACCACCCAAAATAGAAATCACATTCAATTTACAAAATAAAACAGTCCAATCGACATTGAAACACAATTAGATTAGAAAAAGAGAGAGAGACTGAATAGAATCATATAAAAATACCTGAGAAGTACCATTCTTAACCAACCTAGAAAATGAAAGGCAAACAAATTACACGAAAATGAGAAAGACCCAGATTTTATACTAAAAAAAAAAATGCTGTTTTTGACATATAGCTAGTTACCTGGCTTTGGAGGCTAGGCCAGAAGCAAACCGATACATGGCTGTGAAGTTACAAGGCAGAGAGAGAAAATAAAGAAGGGAGAAGAGGAAGTTCTAGAAGATTGAGTTTGAGTTAGGGTGTAGGCGCTAAGTAGGGATGGTATCCGCCTCTCTTCTCCCCCTAATGAGGCGGATATTGCCCCCGATGGATTTTAAATTTTAAATTTGAGTTGGATTTATAATAATAAAATTGAGTTAATTTTTATGATATTTTTGTATTTTTTTTAAATTATATCAAATAGTTTATATTTTTTAAATACTAAAACATGCTCTTACTTTGTTTTCATTAGAAAATGAGATTTTTTCGATTAATTTTCCTTATTTTTTCTATTAGTGAAAGTCCAAAAAATTAACTTAAAATAGGTTAATTATTATGTCTTTTTATAATTTTTTAAATTATATTAAATCATTCATATATTTCTAAAATTTATATTAAAACATTTATACATTTTCCTATCTAATCCAAATAGCATTTGATACTCTCATTCGTCAGTCAATTTTTTATCTGTATTATTAAAAAGAATTTTCAAGTCACATTCAATTTTTGACTTGAATTTAACATTTTTAATTTACCCAATTTGAATTTAATTTTCAAATAAAATTTCACATTTATATTATAAATCCTAAAAAAAATTTCTTGATTAAACTCTTTAAGTTCTTCTCCAACAAGAAGAATCATTTGTTGTCCTTGAAATTCAAGGATCATAACGTTAGTGTTTTTGTGTTCCTAATAAAAAGGACTCAAGAAATCAGAATCAAATTAGACAGAAAAGAGAAAATTAAATTTTATATAATTTTGTTACAGAAAAATATAAGGATGTTTTAGTATAATTTTAGAAACAAAGAATAATTTAGTATAATTTGAAAAAAATATAGAGATGTCAAAGTAATTAACTTTAAATATTTTAAGTTTATGTTGATTTTTTAGACTTTAACTAACGGAAAAAGCCAAAAAATTGGACAAAATGATCTTATTATCTAAAGGAAGCAAAATGTAAAAATGTTTTAATATAATTTTAAAAATATAGAGACGATTTAGTATAATTTAAGAAAATACAGAGACGTCATAATAATTAACCCAATAAAGAGAGTTTTTGAATCTATTTAAAATAAGTATAAAATATTATTTTGAAATTTAAAAAGTACTAAACGATTTTTTTGAATATTTTGGTGATTAATTCAAAACGTCGTTTTAATACTTAAAAGGGGTAATTACTATAAAGTTTTTATATTTTACCATATTATATTAAAAATTCTTTATGTTTTCAAAATTATACTATAAAATTCCTACATTTTTGTTCCATTAAACTTGGAAGTCCTTCTGTTAAAAATCCGTTAAATTACAATAAAAAGTCCATAATACCCATCTTTTTCATTTTCATTTTCATTTGTTTGTCACATGAACAAAAACAGAGAGAAAAAAAGAGACAACACCCGGAAAAAACAAAAAGTAATTGCATTAAAAAAACTTGTCATTGGGCATAAAGCCTTCAACAATCATTGGATAGGCTATTTAGGTTCACAAGTTTAATAGGCAGAAAGCAAAATCTAATTGAAATGATAATATAGTGAGAAGCAAACTAAAACCAGAAAATCAAAACCATCAAATCTAAGCTTAGCCTACCTCCATCTCCAATAACCATTAAACCAATGTAATTGTTGGGCTTCACCTATACAATGTAAGTCTGCATCGATAAACCCTTCCTCGAAAATAAAAAAAAAAAAATCACATAGAGAACACAAATCAAATACAGTGAAAATGAAAGAAAATTTTGTGATTCTATCTTGTTGATCATCATAGTATATGAAATTTTTGTTTCATTAGTTCTTTATCTTTTATCTGTAAAACCCTAATTACAATTCCGATTAATATCTCATTGCCACTCAAACCTTCATTTTCTTTGAAATTACTCTTCTCCAATAATAATTGATGAATCCACACAGGAAATTAATCAGAAGAATTGTTATTGGTAGATGTGATTCTTCCTCATTGAGAAATTTCATAATATTTTCAATCAGAAATAATAAAAAATTGAACAAAAAAATATCAAAAAATGACTCAAAAACACTGAAATTTCCAGCCGTATTTAAAGAGAACAAAGCAACTCTTCAATCACATGCTTATTGAAATTTCAATCCTTTGCTATTTGGGTTTTCCTCCATCAGAACTCTTCAATCCCTCAACTGTCGACACTGAAGTAGCAGCAATCATGGATCTATCTGACCTAGAGAAAGAAAACATGAACTAGAAATGAGGGAGTTTGGGTTTTTTTTCCAATAATTTCTACATCCCTAAAGAGCATGCGTCTTGCATTGGATAGAAGTAAGGACACAATAGCTCTTTCACTTGATTCCTCGGGAGAGATTGGGGCGTAGGTTTAGAGACTCAAAACCACTAGATTTGGCTTTCTTTTTCAACTTTTTTTGTAAAGCTTCCTTCGCGATTGAGGTATGGTGGGTATGAATATGATGAAATCAAAGACGAGCTCAGACTTTGATGGTTGTAGATCAAAGAAGGAAAGTTAAGGTTTTGATTTTGGGTATGAGAGTGGCAAAGGAGAGGGAGTTTAGCTAGAGAGACTTCTGCTTAATCTATAGATGGTGAAATGAATAAGAAAATGATGGGTATGGTTATGAATTTTTGGGTGTGTAAATAACTGGGATATTTTGGGTATTATAATAAATATTTTAATGAAAATTTGAGTTTTTAGAGTTTAACTAACGGAAAAGAGGTCAAAATTAGACGGAAGAATGACTTTGCAGTTTAACGGAATCAAAATATAAAAAATTTATAGTATAATTTTGAAACCATAAGAATTTTTTAATATAATATGACAAAATACAATGACTTTATAGTAATTATCCCTACTTAAAAAAAATTAAGTTAGACATGATAATTTTTTTTAAAACAATACTTTCAAAATTATGTTTTAAAAATAGAGTTTTTACGCAAATATCCACAAAATTTAATGTAAACAAAACATCAATTATAGATAAATATATATTATATATTTTTTTAAAATTTTTAAAATATATGTATATATTATCTTTTAAACATCAATTATATATTATATATATTTTTTAATTTATAACTTATTTTTTATATAAAAGATAAAATTATATATGTAATTATAAATAATTATTTTTTAAAAAATAAAAATAGATATATACTCCTCGCTCCGTCTCGAATCGAAATATGTGATAGGGCGAATACGAAAATATATTGGTGGGGCATAAACGAATAAAGAGAAACTCATTTCATATATGTCCCATTGTCTTCCCTAGCGCTAAGGCATTAAATTCGATAATGAGGAATTCACGTTTGGAATCTTTGGTCCGTTAGATTTGAGCTGAAGGCCTAGTTCTCAACCCGTTAGCTTAAGGACTTTTAGCTCGGTCTCAATAAAACCTCTATAAATTAAAAATACTGTGATTAATAAATTTTATTAATTAAAATATATATTAATTAATTGATAAATTAATAATTTATTAATTTAAAGAGAATAATTATAATTCAATGAATAATATTTAATTCATTAAAAAATTATTATATTTTATTAATTTTATAATCAATTCAATATGTATTAAATGAATTGAAAAAAAAAAAGTAATAAATTGAATATGAATTAATTAAAATAGAAAAAATATATTATCAATTGAAAATGAATTAAATAAATTGAAAAAAATATGTAAATTAAATATGAATTAAATAAAGAAAAAAAATCTAAGTATAATTATTTAAATTTAAAATAATTTTTATATGAATTACTTTAAAAAATCTCTCATATATTTCATAGTTTCAATGATTTTCATCTAAAAGGTGTTTAAAAATCAATCATTACAGATGAGATACGTAGAATGTTATATAAGTATAATAAAAAACATCTTATATACACTTAAAAAGAATTATAACAATAGATTTCTGATAGATTTTACTTAAAAATTAATGAAAGTATTATAATCAAATACACTCAAACGAAATTAGAGATAACAATGCACTTAAAATATTAACAACACTTCATAAGTATTTATTATAATTCGAAAATTTAATCTTAAAACTTCTAGATATAATAAAAAACGCTAAACGGAATTTGGAGTGTTTGGCAGATTAATTTAAAATGACGTTTTGAAGATTAAAAACAGAAAAAATTTAAACTAGACATGCCAGTTTATTTTGAAACGACATTTTTAAAACTCTATTTCCCAAAATTTCGTTTATACCCAAACACCTCCATACTCATAATTTAAATAATTAATTATTATATTTATCTCATGGATAATTATTACTTGATATATCTAACTATTATTAATAATACATAATATAATGTGCTGAATTAATTTTACCTAATTAATTTTTTTTAAACTGATCTTAAAATAAAAATACTTCGTCTAACTGAAAAAAAAAATTTTGAATTCAAATCTTGATCAAAACTCAATTAATAAAAATTATTATAAATACACTCATTAATTTTTAGGTCTTAATCTTTAGAATCATAAAATTTAAAGAAATTTTTACCAAGTATTGCATATATAATCAAGAAATTACAAGGAGAAAACTAAACATAAAATTAAAAAAGAAAAAAAAGAGTTAAAATTAAATCTCTTTATATGTCCTAATTAATCTATGAAATTACAGAACCATTGTGATTGATCTTATGGAGAATAGAAATGAGCTTAGCACTAGTCAAAGGCTTTTCTTGATAATCATCCAAACCAGCTTCCATAAATTCCTGAACTTGTTCTTCCATTGATCGTGTCGATACACCAGCAATGGTGCTACGAATGCCCATGGCTCTAAGTCGCTTCGTCGCCTAGCAGTTGTGAAATAAACATTAGAAAAATAAAACTATGTTTTAACCTTTCAAGTTGAACAGTGTTTAGAATTCAACTGAGTTGTGAGAACAAGAAAAGAAAATATACCTCAATTCCATTCATTATAGGCATATCCATGTCCATGAGAATAAGGTCAAAAAATGTGCCAGAACAATGAATATCAATAGCTTCTTTGCCATTGCTAACTTCTTGATTTTCAATGCCAAGATTTTGCAAAAGCTTGCGATGAATTGTCCGATTAGTGGTGTCATCATCTACTATAAGAGCAGTTATATTTTTTCTCAATCCATTCAATACCATTGTGTTTCTCATCATCATCTTCTTCTTTGAAACACCACCTTCAAATTCCATCATCAACTAATAATTATAAATATATATAAGCTCTTATTCTTCTTCTTCTGTCCCACAACCACATAATCCAAGAACAAGAATAATTAATAATTAATTAAGAAAATCATCAAAAATTGGTAATTAGTTACTTCATTTAGTTGGTAAATGATAAAATTGAAAGTTTTTGAACATCTTTTTCTAGTCAAATTGATTTTTTTTCTTGAATATGACATAGTAACCAAGTGCATTCATCTCTCAATAAAGAATCCAAGAAAACATATAGTAATTAAAATCAAGAATTTATATAGATAGATACTAACCAGAATATTGGTAAATAAAATGAGTTTGATGAGAAGATTGAAGAAATGTGAATAACTGTGATTTCCATGGCAGAGAAGAAGGAATGAATTATTTTAGTTTTTAAAAACATTAGAGTAAAGCCAATAATTGTGATCAGATATCAAAAGTAAAATCAATTGGGATTGTCTTAAAATTCACAAGATCTATAAGATGTGATTTTTTTCCATATTTGAGGATTGTCATCATCAAGAAGTTTCCATGGAATCTTTGAATTTTTTGCTGGGAAAAGGATAATTTTGCACTTTAACGGCTGTGTGCGCTTTGATTTTTTGCTCTTATTTGTTCATAGTTTTGCAGTTATGGTTATCATCATTACTTGTAAAATAGCCCAACCTTTTTTTCATGCTCAATGAAAAAGACCTTATTTGATTTTTCATATCTATTTGTTAATTCATATATAATTAGATTTAGATGAAGTGTTTATTTAGTAAAACTTTTTGATGGAACAATTAAATTTTTTTTTTTATTTCTAATAGTTACATTAAACTAATTTTGTTAATTATAACTATTTAGATAGTTGTTAGGTTATGGAATAGTTATTATTTGTAAAAATTTTAATTTTGAATTTTTTTTAAAAATATTTATTTTTATTTAAATAAAAGACTAAATTATTCTTTTAAAAATAATATTTAAATAAAAAAATAAATATTAATATTTATCCCTAATGATTATTAAATATATTAATAGCTAACTGCTGATAATAATTTTATCAAATATTTATGATTGGTTTAGAGATAAGAAATTGAAATTGGAATTGGAATTACAGATTCTGTTGAAATTGTAATTACAACATTTGTTTCAAATAAAAAATTAAAATTGAAATTGAAATTAAATAAAAAATTTGTGATAAAAGTAGTAGTGGAATCGAAAGTGGTGGTGTACCACCTGGCAATAAAATTGAAATTGAAATTAAACAAAAAATTTGTGACGATAAAAGTGGCGGTGGAATCGAAGGTGGTGGTGGACCACCAGTGATGGCAATAGGGATGGTGGTAGACCATCGACGAGTCATCGTCGTCGACGGTGACAGTTCAGCAAGTTATTATCGCCTACGATGACTGTCAAACGAACTATCGCCGTCGGAGATAGTGAACCACCGTTATCGATGGTGGTTTGGCAGATTTCCGTTGCCAGCGATGACGGACAACAATCGTCAATAGTAGGACTAGAGATAGAGGGAGAGGTGACAATGACGGTAATGTTGGAGATGACAATGGTGGTAGCGTTAGAGGTAACAGTGGGAGAGATGATTATAATGGTGATTATGAAATTGTAATTCTTATAGGTTGATGATGAAATTATGGATTTGATTTTTTAGTTATATTATTATTTTATGAAATTATAGTTAGAATTCTAATTATAATTTTAGATAGTTAGCAAATACTGAAATTGAAAATTTTAACTATCAATAATAGCTAATAATTATTAGTAACAATTAAATCAAATGGGCCGAAATTTATTGACTTTTATTAATAAGAAAAAATCTCATGCTCAAATTTATTGCCTTTTATTGATCCATTATAACAATCTCATAATCTAGCATGTTAGATCTGCTTTTAAATTATAGTTTGGATAAAAACCTCTATAAAAGATATTAAATATCTTTTCAGATACTTAATGATCCCATTACCAAATCTCTTTTCTGTGACATATAATTTGAATAAATTTTTAGGAACAAAATCAAACATTCAATACAATAGCCCATTGGATTTTGCATTAAATAATTTTGATATTTGGTCTAATAACTCTGACTTAAGTATGTATATATAGATGGTCTGTCTTCCATTAAATCGAAAACTATTTAATTAACACGTATAAATTATTTATAAGATTTCTTGCAATTCTTATAATTTTAATATCGATTTTTCTAATGATAATCTAAAGATAATAGTTAAAAACTGAAAATTCAGATAATATTAAGTAAATAAATTTAAAAATAAAATAAATGAGTGAAAAATTAATATTTTAACTTATCATTTTGACTGATAGTGATTGTAACGAAATATAATTTTATCATTATTTTAACATAATTATTTTATAATTATATTTTATTTAAAATAACTATTTTTAACAGAATACTTTTAGAATATTCGTTTGAAAAACTGTTTTAATATAAGTAAATTAACACTTGTCAGATATGATAAACTTTGTAAAAAAGAAAAAAGAGAAATCTTGTAATGAATGCAAGATAAATTAATATATATGATAATTTGTTTTATCTGATTAAAAAGGATTTATAGATTATGGTTGTGGGCACCAAAGCGAAGTTCAAAACCATTCAAAAGAAGCAATCAAACATTGTTAGATGTCTGACTATGATACCCTAATACCCAAATCTGATAAAAAGATTTGATTTGCATATGAGAATTGCTGTAACCCACCAACAGAAGTCTTATTCACCTATCTTTCAGGTTTTGGACAGGCATGCTTTAACTTGAACATTCTCAACAGATCAAGATTGAAATTTTTGGTTGGTTGGTCAGCAACGTAACCCATGACTAAAACTTACCAGCAAGCTAGCTTCTACTTTAATCCTTGACTAAATGACTAGTTCATATACCTGTTGGTTTGGTTTCTTATCAAATTTTGCAGTTAATTTAGTTATTGTAACCGAAAACCTTACAGTTTTAGAGATAATTTCAATATTATCGTGGCAAAAATCATTGATAGCCTTTTTTTAATAAATAAATAAATAAAGCTTTTCTTGATTATGTTGAATTATAAATAAAATGGGATTGGTGAATAATGAAGTTAATTAGTATCATTATTTATTTATTTATTTTAGTGTCAAGGAAAAAGAATCAATTTTGGGTCTATTGTTAAAAAAAATATACTTATCGTTAAATTATATTTCGATATATGTATCTTTATTTATTAAGAAATCGATAAATGAAAATAATTCTAATTTTAAAATTATATTTTCAACATAAATAATTTAAAACGTATTATTCACAAATAAATTGAAAAAAAAAATGTAAAATGAATTGATAAAAAAGTGTAAAAAATAATCTGTCACTTCGAAAGATAGTAATTGAAATAAAATACAACTCATTTTAAAATCATATATATAATTATTCATGTCTTTCTAATTGTATTATTCTTTTGTATAACAAAAAATTTTCCTTTTTAAAATAAAATAAATGAGCTTGAACAAGGCTGGGAAAATAGAAGATAAAAGCATTTAGATATGAGAAGAGAGAACCTGATTTTATTCATGACATTGCTGATACCGATACTGTTACAAGTATCTTGGACTCGAATACATTTGACAGAAACATAAAAGACTAGTATCAAAACAAGCATAAGGGGAAAAAGAAAATTATTTATTTTCTATTAAGAAAGGGTAGGATTTTTGTTGACTTGCATATGCAACATCGTTCTCTCTAAAGCCTGTGATGCTTCAGTTCTGGGCATCCAACTCCATCAGCAGCGATGCAACCATGGCAGGAGTAAGGGCTTTTCAATGAAATCATCAGCTCCAGCATCAAGAAATGCTATCCTATCCCTTTCAAGCCAGCCAGCAGTTACGCCTACAGTCTTCGAACGAACACCCATGGCACGAATACGCATAGTTGTCATCATATAAATCATAAAAAAAAAAAATTACACAGCAAAAATTGAAAAGAAAAAAATTGTAGCAGTTTTTTTTTTTTCTTTTAGAGAATTGGGAAAGATAATCAAATATGGATTTTTTTTTTGCCCAAGTCAATTAGCAACAGTGATATTATTAACGTGATTATTTGCTTTAAAAGAATTATTACCTCAATTCCATTGAGGACAGGAAGCATAATGTCAATGATAATGAGGTTAAAAGAGTTGCCAGAAGCAAGCAGGTCTATTGCAGCCTGGCCATTGTCAACAGCTCGAGCATAAATACCATGGTATTGAAGTATTCCCTTCTGCAGCATCCTGCAATACCTGTGCCCACAACGACAAGTGCAGTCAACCTGTTCAACCTTGCAGCTTCATCATTGATCACATTTGGATAAACAAATGGCTCTCGGAAACGTGTTGGCATGCTACGATTTCTAAAGGGTCCTCCACGTCTGAATTGCCTAACAGGGGAAGCCGTAGGGGGAGCTGCAGGTGCCATTGTTTCTCCAAGCTGAAAATCATATGCATAAGACAGGAAAGAAAAACATTTCAGTAGCACTGGTGTTGACATTAAGCTGAAAACAGTTTTGTTGGCAGGTCCGCCAAAATATTGAGTAAATAATTTCTGATAGACATGTTCTACTCAGGGAGGAAAAAAGAAAAAAGCCAATGCTATAAATTCCGATATCAAAGATTGTCTGCCAATTTCAGAGTTAGCTATAGCTTCGATAGCTGACATAACCTAGAACCTTGTAAAGTTCACACAAGTTTTATCTGCAAATACTGTCAAGACTAGAGATTACAGTAAGAAAGAGCAACAAAAATAAATTCTCAAATTTAACACAATCTTATCTGCAGTTCTGTCTAGGCTCTTGCTCCGTGATAATAATGACCGAGCAACATAAATGAACAGATTGTAAGAAATAAACAAGTTTCAGATGGTAAGAAATAAACAAATTTAGTGTTAATGCCATTGTGAGATCAACTGTTTTTCCCTGCCCTTAAATAAAATAAGATTAATTTCTGAAAAAAAATGAGAAATAAGCACTTTGCAGAAACAAAATCAAATGATTAATCAATAACAATTATGGAAAAATTAAAACATGGTTTGCATTAGGACTTACCAAACAAGTCTTCAGAACTCAATAATGTTGATGACAATGGAAATGCCTGCATATAGGCTTTATATAGACAAAGAAAGACTATATTTTCCACATGAGGATTAATTTCAGAGGGCATATGTGCAGGAAAGGACAATAGGAAGATCACAGAAGCGAGATTCGTGCCGGTAAAGTTATTTGTGGTGAAGTAATAGCTAGTTTTTTTTTTTCCTTCTTTCAGTAATGTCTCGGATTTTCTATATCCGCACCATTAAATTACATGCAAATGAAAACTGTAACAATCATCACATGATCATGACACGAGGTTTAATTTCTTCCATTATTGTTCTTTTGCATATCAAACACATAGATTACAAGTCTGGCATCACTCACAATAAAATTTTGCCATTATAGATAAGTTTGCACTATAAAAGCAAACATTATTTATTAAGTTTACATTTACCTTCTGGTGTTTAATTAACCTATGCTGCAATTTTTTTATTTTGACAGAAGTAAATTCTTATGTTGTATCTTGTGGAATAACATCAGTAACCACCTTTCACTTTTCAGTTGCAGTTCTTTGCCATTTCCATTTAGCTATTTAAACTGTATATTTCATGAGCATTATGATTTAATCATATAACTATTTAAACTATAGCAGCATTTTGTATCTACTGTGAATTAAAATCTTGGTCTGTTTTTAGAATACTGCAACTTTTCTCTTTTGTCTAGGGAAAGGACTGATTTTGTTCAAGTTTTTAACATTCGGTTTGATAAATGAAAACTTTGGACTATTTTATACTTTTTTAGATTTCTACTGGGCTCAATTCAGGGGTTCGACTTCATGTTTTTAAAATCGGACGTCAAATCGATTTCTTTTCTGGGCAGCTTCGCTTTGTGCTTTTAAAACTGCAGATCTGATAAAAAAAATGACATTATAATTATTTACTTTTTTCTCTTTATGTTTTTAAAAGAATATGATTTGCAGTACTTCGCTCAATATATATATATATATATATATATATATATAATCCGACAGTAATTCAAGATTCCTATCTGATTTTCAAGATTTAAATTACTGATTTGGCATAAAACTTGCTGTCTATTTCCATAAAAATATATCCATTTAGATGGAGTTTGAATGATTGTTAAAATTGTAACCGAACGAAAATTGCAAGTTCCAATAGAGATTTCGAGTTTATTATATTAACTTTTATCTTCGTTTTAGACTCCTGTAATTTTTCCTAGCTTGGTTGCTACTTGGAACAAGTGCTCGAATTATTCTTTTCACCCTTGAAAAAAAAATTATGAAAAATTATAGCTGGTATGAATACAAATTCCACTAACATAACACAATACAAATTGTTTCTCAAAGGGGAAAATAACATTTCTTTCCTCCATATTACTAAGACTGTTTTCAAAATATTGATTACAATATTTGCAAAATAATACAAAATATTATCTGTTTCCTGTTTTCAAAATATTGATTACAATATTTGCAAAATAATACAAAATATTATCTGTTTCCCACTAAAAGCACTCTTCCCTCCAATACCACAAACAATGGCAAACACAAGGGCTATAAAATTTTTAAAAAAAAAAAGAAAAAAAAAAGGAAACAAATATCTAGAAAGACAAGGCACAGGACAAAAAGAACCACTCTCACAATGCATTCACACAAATATACAACATACACACAACAATGAATAAGCCGATAATCCAAAACCATCCTGAACAAACCAAACTAATCTTGGCTAGCATCTATTGCAGTACCTGTTCTGGCTTGCGATATCCGATTAGCATAAATGGTAACCAACCGCAATTGTGTGCTGTTAAGCCCTTCCAAGTATGGCAAAAATGCTTTCCCAAGCATGATATAAATATCCACCAGGCAGAAAACAACAGTCTGTACCACCCAAAATAAATAAATAATTTGAAGAATAAAATAGCAGAACTCTAAAGGGAAAGGTGACATGATAATTGATTAATCAGACATTCTGACATCTTACTGATAATGCATTTGTATAGTAAGAAAGATGACTTATTACATGTAGACAAAAATAACTTCTAATTACCTTGCGAACATCAGCACTCTGGTTTCCAAAAGCTTCAAAAAGTGCAGGCAAAAATGACGGTAACTGAGTCATTAGTTCCTCTTGTGAGAGCCGGCCCACAAGCTGAAGAGGTAAACAAAGGGCTTTAAAGGATATCATACACAGCATATCAATACAAATGTGAGTTGCTAAATGGCAAAATAATTGTTGTACAAAGCATCGGCCAGAAAATAGTTTACGATGTTGAAGATTAGTGATTCCAACTTCAGTTGATGGGTTTAAGAAAAATACCTTTGTCAAACAGTTTATGCATGTAACAAGAGTTTTTTCATCTTCAGTAACCAATAAAGGGACAACAACCTGCAACATCAGTAATTCACTGCATTACATAACTATAAAAGTTTAAAGAACTTAACATAAGGAGTAAAGCCAAAAAATTCTTCTGAGAAATGTGTCATCACACTAGAAACACTACACAGAGTTTCAGAACCACATACACTCAAACATCTGAATGGATCATACTGAGACAAAACAATGCTCAAGCAGTGTTCAGCTTCATTAGAAACCTGAATATGGCACAGAAAAGATTGAAACGAGAAAGCAAAGCAAAATGAGAGTTAGAAAACAATTTTTAAAAAAAAAAATTACCTTTGGAACAGCATCCTTTGTGACATGAAGCAGCTTCTCAATCACAATCTCAGTGGAATCTTCTATGGCATCTTTCTGTAACCATGGCAAGAAAAAATTAACAAAAGGCCAGCAATTATTAATCACATAATAAAAAAAATTAATAAAAAAAAATATAAAACTAAAAAATACACCTGGTTTTTGAGCATTTCAACAACCAGTGAAAGCGTGAGTTCCCGGACTGAGGACTCACTGTCATCCAACACCTCAAGCACAGCTGTCAAAATTTGATTGAAGTACTGCAAATGATAGACTTGACATTAGAATAAAGTTGGATGTAAAGAAAACATCATGATAGTAAGAAACCATAATCCAGTGCCAAGAAAAAAAAAAGGGGGGGCTTTATTCAATGCCCAAATGTGAAAAAAATTATCCAAAGAGGAAAAAAACAAAGTAAATACTATATCACACAAATTAAAGATCAAACTAAGATTGATCATTGGCACAAAGTAGTTTGATGCAGTTGGCAGCACAGCAAAGTATTCATTATTTAGATTGTTTTGAAACTAACGCTTCTGGAGATAAGGAAAGGAAAAGAACTGGGAATAGTAAAGAACAGACAAGTTTCATCGGCAATGAGTATTCCAGTATTAATAACCTTGCTGTAGCTCTTCTTTCAAGATACAAAACTGTAAAATCCTAGCAATTATAATCATAGTCCTTAATTAGTCAAACCTCTTACTTAATATCATAAAGCATCAACAACCAATATGGCTTGCATAATAAAAATAGCATTTCATGAACAGTAGAAACAGTATCTTGGCATAGTTTTCATGTGGGGAACTTGATTAATTAAGTTGTACTGTTTACAGATTCTCCAGCATCACTACTACTAAATGACAAAAAATTGCTAAATAATACAATATTCAAAATACAGAATAGTGCGCCATACTTTATAGATATCACAATGAAGGATGCAAAATTCCACAATATAGTTGCTCAATTATGACTGATTAGAACATTTTGATGAAGTAGTAATAATAAGAAAAATGTGAGAGCAACCGGAAAGAGAGGGATAAAATGAACGTACTTTGGACCAAACAGAGTGACTGTTAGCTATAGATGCTTCAATTAACTGCTGAAGTGCACCACACTTACTTGATGTAGGACTTTCATCATTACCATTGCCCATCTACAAAAAGAAGGCGGGTATATCTTCACAAATTGCAAAACATCCATTTCTTTATACAATATAATAATTTTATCTACATAAAAATCTCATAAAAAAAAAATCCATTTCTTTGTACAGGAATATAATAATTTTATCTACATAAAAATTTCTTCAAAATACTTTAATAGAAAATTAATTACTACAAAGAAATCATTAGGGTTATAGATCTCACCAGGTAAAGAATTTGGGGAATGCTAGAACCTGAATCTGGTAAAGAGTCAATATTTACAGCAGGCTTGTCATGATCAAGGTCCAAGTCAAGCGGGGCATCATTGTCATGTCCAAAGCCTTCAGCATCTGCCAAGGCTTCAGAATTCGTTAACCCATTCATGTCCAGACATGGAGTAGACAAACTATCCAAATTTAAGTTGCTGTCCACATTTTCAAGACGACCAGCCCAAGATCCCATATTCTGTGTGGTAGAATTGACTGTGTAGGTCAAATCCCTAGTTTTTGAACTATGAACATCAATATTAGAATTATTCTCAAAATTCTGATACAAGTTCTCCTGAGTTTCATCAGAAGCTGCTTGGCCGATACTTCCAGTGATAAGGGTTGATTCTTGGGTAGAACTCCACTTTCTACCATCATCACTGTCAATAGAACCAGCAGAATACCTTCCAAAGTAACTATTCTTCTTTGCCATACCAATATATCCATCCTCTGAAGATGTTCCAACAACATCAGATGGGTCATAAGAGGACTTGGAGCGCTGTCGCTCTTTCTTGCTCTGCAAAAAGTTCATTAGGTCCACTTCAATGCGAGGAGTGTACTGTTTAAGAGCTCGTCTCAAGGAATTCTGTTCTTCAACTGACAAACTAAG
>CANXYC012782806.1:0-72632 GCA_948193065.1 Aleurites moluccanus
TATATATATATATATATATATATTAAGTTTTATTATATTAAGTAATAAATTTATATATATATATATATATATATATATATATATATTAAGTTTTATTATATTAAGTAATAAATTTAACAAAACTCAATTTTAATCTCAAAATTAATATATTAATTTTTTATTTTCACTCAAAATAATTTTAAATTACGTTTTTTATGATAATTATAATATTTATAGATCATATTAAACTTCTTTAAATCTCTTTGTTATATGTTCAAAGTATTTAAATTTTTATTATATTAATTTATTCTAAATCGGTGATATTTTTATATTTTTTTAATGTTTTTGTTTATATATTTTAAAATGTTTGCACATTTACCATAATATTTTTATAATGATAATATTAATCTTAAAAATATATTATTTATTAATTATTCAATACTCATTGTAATATAATATAATCCATTATATATTATTATATGATAATAAAAAAAGAAAATATATGAAATAATAAAATAATATATCTTATGATAAAATTTTCTTATCGAGGATGAAAAATCATACTCAACTTGTCGTTATTTAAGTGAATTTGTCATTAGCATTGTTGATTGACATTTTTAAATATATATGAAACATTGAAAATTCATGGTCATCGCAAACAAGAAAAATGGTGATAAAGAATCATTAATATGAAAATTATGGGAAGTGGAAATGTTAGGAGAGCGGGTGAGTTTTATGATTTATGAGTACGGCAGAACAGCACACAGCATAGGATACTCTGAAAGGAGAACTTCCCTGTGGCATTATTGACAAGAGATGTTCGAAAACTGCTCAACTGATTCGATTTAATATAACTTAATTTAATTTATAATTAAATTGTAATTTATTAAGTATTATAAATTAAATTGATTTAAAAAATTTTTAATTTATATTTTATAAATTAAATTGAATGTTATATATATAAATCACAATTTGATTTAACTTAACCGCGCGCGTGTATATATATATATATATATATATATATATATATATATTATCAACTAAATCCTGATTTATTAATTATTATAAATTAGATTGATTTAATATTTTTTCAATTTATATTTTATAAATTAAATTGAATGTTACATATATAAATTACAATTTAACCCAATAAATTAGATTGATTTAATATTTTTTCAATTTATATTTTATGAATTAAATTGAATGTTACATATATAAATTACAATTTAACCCAATTCAATCATATATATATATATATATATATATATATATATATATATATATATAATTAACTCGTATATATTTATATAACGTAAATTAAAAAATTTAAATTAACTTGAAAGTAATCCATTTATAATAATTTTGTATACACATTAATATTAAATATGTTAAGTATTAATAAATATAACATAATTTTTAAAATTATATCTAAAATTATTGAGAAACCCTAACTCATATATTTTATTTTCTATATAGACAATATCTCATTAAAATATACATAATTTTTAGTTCGTATATATTATTTAAAAAAATTACATTTTCGTTAGTTTCTCTATAAATCAAGAGAAAAAAATTTACATTAAAATATATTTTAATTTAATAAAATAAAATTTTAATTTACATTATTATAAAAATATTCCTTATTTTAGAAAAAATAAATTAGAAATGACTTTTTTAAATTTTTATAAAATACTTATATATTTTGATTTTGATTAATTTAATTTATAAAAGTTATTTTATAATAAATAATATAGGTAAGATGCATGTTTTATTAAATTTAAGAGGTTTTTAATAATTTATCATTGTTAAAATAAATGTTTGAATATTTTTTTAAAAAATTTAGATTTAAAAAAATAAAATTCTTACCTCTTTAAATATTATTTAACTCATAAGATTTGATATATTATATTAATCTTTCTCATATTTTAAAAATAAATCATGTTTTTTTTTATTTATTTTATATTACTATATCTTTTAGATTATGGTTGAATATATTAGTATATTTTGATTTTGTTATAGGATAGTAATTAATAAAAAAATTGAAAATTATATAATATAAAACCATACAATTTGATCCGTAATTGGGGATTGGTTTTAATTGGTTTTAATTTTTTAGTAGGTTTAATTGGATTAATAAATTTTTAATCCATAATTTATGGGTTAAATTGAATGTGATAGTAAAATTACATTAATCCAATCCGCGAATATCCCTTTATAAGAGTGATTTCAGTTCGATTTAAAGAATTGTTATCAAATCAAATTAATATCTTTTACTTGAAAAATTCTCAAACAAAATCAAAACACCATTGTAGTCAAACCATCGATTTTAATTCAATTTGATTCAATTTAAATACACTTGGTTTATCGATTTCAAATTATTTTTTTTTATAAATTATCATTATTTTATTATATATTTAAAGAAAAATACCGATAAAATATTAATATAAAAAATTTCAAAAATAATTCAATATTATACAATTTAAAACTTGTTTATTTCATTAATTAACACACCTAAAATTTATATATTTTTTTTTCACGAATTAGATTATTACCAAATTAAACTTTTAATTTATTCTTTTTTTAAATTAAATAAATTATAAAATTATCGATTTTAATTTAATTTAATTAATTTAATTTAATTTAATTTAATCGATTATGTGGATTTATTTTCCACTCATACCTCTTACATTCATAATGGGAGTATAAATGAATTCTATACTCTTATTCTGAGAGTATAATATGTGTGTATATATGTATGTTACACGGTTAATAAATAATAATAGAAAAAAAAAATTAAAGTGTGAGATTTGATTGTTCGCCTATGTTATTATACGTTTAAAATATAACTCTTTGTATGAGAGTGTAATGAAATAATAATATGATGTATTATTATATTCGTAGAATATATTCTCTTTATTTTAAAATAAGTATTTTAATTATAAAAGACAGGTTTATTAATAAATTTTTTAAATAATATATTTAATTTATAAGATTTAACGAAATTAACACTTAAATTTATACATTTTTAAAAAATAGTTCATAGGTTCTTAAGATTTACTTTCGTCAAAATAATTAGTTATTTTATAAAAAAATTTCAAACTTTCTGTTAAAAAATAAAACAAAATAATAAAAATAATTTATATATCCGTAAATGCCTTCATCCTTTTCTCATTTCTTCTATTTATCTCTAGTTTTTTTAATTTATTTTTTATTCTCAAACTAATTAAAACCATCCTTAATTTTTTTTCTTAAATTTTTTCACCTTTATAATTTAATCCCAACATATTCTTTTCCTTTCCTTTTTTTTTTTTTTTTTTTCAGAAATTGAGACTTTCCCCTAATAAAAATTCTTATTTTTCAATCTCATGGACACCACCAATAATACCAACAATTTTAACCCTTCAATTTTCCAAAATTATGCTTCCAAAATGGAAGTTTTATATAAATTCTTAGTTTTTCATTTAGCGGTAGTGGTAGTGGTAGCTGGAACTTCTTCTTCTTTTTTTTTTGTTAATCTGTTAACTTGTTAATGAAGCTTTTTTATTTGTTGAGATTAAATGAGTTGTGTGGGTATTGTGATTTATGTGGAGAATAAATGATTTGATGGTGTTGTAAAGTGAAAAATTTGATAAAAAAGAGAGAGATTTTTATTTTTCTCATAATATTTAATGGTTAAAATAGAAGAAAAAAAATTATTTTGTTAATAAAATAAAATCTCAAAGATTTAAGAGTTATTTTTTGAAAGTGTATGAGACAAAAATTATTTTTACTAAATCTCAAAAATTATATAATATTTTATCAATTTTTTTTATCTATTTTAATATTTCTAAATTATTATTATTATTTTAATTCATTAATTATTTTAATTTATCTCAATTTTTTTAATTCTCTTATATTTTATATTTTTTAATTATTTTTTATATTTTTTAACTTATTTTTTTTTTAATGAGGATATTATTTTAAAGTTAAGATAGAAGGTAATTTAAATTAAGAAATAAAATAATTAAATTAAAATATATTAAAAATAAAATTAAAATATTTATCATGAGATGGAAAGTAATTTATCGTAGACGCGTGGGATTTTGGCTGAATGATGCCAAAACTAGTAAACCACAGACCAGGACGGTGGCGTTTCTGTCAGCCCGAGACATTCTTTAAGAAAATGCTTTTCCACGTGGAAATAGAACAAGCCACCAAGGATGAAATTCAAAACCTTGCAGAACACGTGGATTTTACAGGGTCGATTAGTGGGATCCATTCCTTTATAGCTGGTCCCACTCATAAAAGAATCTATGGTTTATTTCTTGAATGTATGATAAATAAAATCTAATTAATACTCGTGAGGAAGTTGATCTGAGCCGTCCGTGAAAGAAGCATGTTTCTTGCACGGCTACACCTGTCCTCTTTAGTCTTCACAATTCACATCTTGCATATGGGGTGAATATGACCGTTACGTGTTGGCGACTCTAAATTGAAAAAATATAAAAAACAAAAAGCCAACTCTTTTAGAGTATTGTAATTGTCTACTGCTTAACATTCTATTCCATTAAGAATTCAGATCTTCATAGTTGATTTCCTATTCAAACTTATTTAGCTAATGAAAAATTATTAAATAGATCAATAGCAAAATTATTAAATAGATCGAAACATCTTTTTATATTAAAATAAAATTTATTGAGACAAGAATGAATTTCATATAGAATTAATCATGATCAGATAAGAGTTTAAAAATATTAAAATTTTAAAAATTCAACTTTTTTGTTTTATAATTTTCTTTATAAATTAAGATTTGTGTATCGACATATAAATAAGTCTAGACCTACAATGTAATTAAAAATAAAATAAAATAAAAAAGACATTACTGTCCTACTAAATAATTCTTTGATTTCTTTGTATGTTGATCTAGTGTTTGATGCTAAAATTGCTGATTTATTATACTATTGCTAAAAATAAAACATAGAAGAAAAAGAAAAGCTGATTTAGTATACTATTCAAAGAAATCAGAAGCTGATTTATTATACCATTCAAGGGAATCAGAACAAGTTATCAAAGCTACAGATTGTTCATTTCAGGGTTTTTCTCATTTGATTTTCAATACTTGAACCAAATCCATATATAAGATCAGTTTTAAGACTTAAAGAGTGTTTATTTGACAAATCACATTTCCCACCCTTATAGTTTATCAACTACAGCTGAATAATATACGTTATTCAATATGAATTGCAGATACAGCTGATGTTATTTCCTTTGTTCTTGGATCGCTGCTTTCTAAAGAAACACCATTAGGATCTTCTTTAACCAACAAAGTTAAAACATTGAGCAAACTCCAAGCTTTTGTTACGTTGCTGCTAGAGTTCCCCAGGGTAACCGCGAAGACTGCATCAAACCCACCTGCTCCAGGAACTCCAGCTAACAAAACTCCCTCTATATCCATTGTAGTATCCAAAAGTCGAGTCTGTGATTCAGGCTCTATCTGCAAATTATGCAAAGTCTAATGAATGGCAGAATTAGACGGTAATGCACAAAACTAGAATGATCTTTTATTAATTGTCGGTATCCACTAGAGAAGCATGTATGATGAGAACCCAGCACCACACCCTTCATAATTCATGATAAATTCTTCTTGCACCTTCAAACTGAGAAAAGAAACTAATGGGCTATCAAAAGTTTGACTTCTCTTAGATGCTAGGCTTGGCCTGGGAAAAACCCCTTTTGCCAAGCTCATGATTTCTATCATTGGGCTGGGTGGTCTCCATACCCATGATCATATTAGAGTAGCCAAATGAGGTGAATACACCAACAATTATTTGCCAGTAACACGAGATGATAGATATTTAACGTGATTATAGGCATAGCACCTGTCTTGCAGAGTAGTAAAACTTGCTACTCAGGTACATTAATTTAATGGAGAACAGGAAATATTTGTCCTAGTTCTCTTTTTCATTCACTATCTCTGTAAGGAAAAAAAAAAAAAAGCTGAATCCTACCGGAACACCTGCAGCCTCACCCATCTGCCGCATGTGATTTCTGATCTCGAGCATAACATTTCTTGCTCCTAATAATGCTTTAACAACTGCTTCTTGTCTAGGCTCATTTGCTTGCTCAATCCACTGTTCATGCAAATACATGTATTGTCCCAAAATGTTATATTAGGACATAAAGGAATCTCACAAGTCAAAAAAAAAAAAGATTCAGACTAAATAAAACAAGAAGCAACAAGCTCAAACTTAATTATGAATCAACCAAGTATCAGCAGTTCGCACATGGTTCAGCAGGATAGACTTGGCAAGGGTAGATATATCATTTCAGGTCAACGGGCAAGGGCACTAAGACATGGCAAAAACACACAGTTGACTGTGGGGAACTTACAGAACAATATAATTTTAAAAGAATGCAAAAAAGTAGAATTTTAATCTTGATATACCTGTGAACAATTATACATAAAAATTTGATGGAAAAAAAAAATGAATATTTGTGTTAATACAACAATAACTAAGCCTTAATTCTAAACTAGTTGGGGTTGGCCGATAGGCGATAAAGATCTAATAACTACCTGTCTTGAAGTATTGGTACAAGCATAGTACATAATTTTTTCGATCTTTAGGAGAGATTATTAGCTTAAAACTCAAGCATGATCTCCTAGGTCCTTTATGTGGAAACTGTCCCAAAAAGGGACTAAAATCAACTGTAAGACGCAGAATAAACAAGAAAACATTTGAATTAAGAGTTAAATAGTCCCTAGAAGATTACTCAACAATAAAGGTTAGTGTTAAATAACCTATTAATGCTTTACACTACTGTCAAAACCTGTATAGAACACTTGAACTTACAGGTCTGGGCCTAGTATGCTGTTAAATTGCCTGTACAACTTAATAGTTGTCTTTTGTCATAGGAAAAAATAGTTGTCTGTTGTCACTATAAGAACTATTATAAAATCAATCAATTTTTTTTAATCCATGAAAAGCAAATTTTTACATGGAATATCCTTGCATAAAGTAAAGTGGAGAGAAGAAACAATTCTTCACAAAATGGGTAAAATACAAAATTCTTTTAAACTATTTGGTCATACAAGACAAATTAAAAAGAAAACGTAAAATGTGAGGTACAACTTTAAAATTATTTAGTAATTGAACTTCCTCTTTAAGCGATAAAGGGCTGATAACCAATATCTCTTCTGGTAAAAAGAAAAAGGATCAGAAAGGAAAAATTGCAGAGGGAGTAAAAGCTATGGCCCCTTCAGCTAAAAGAATGATCAGCACCAACAACCTTATGAAGTTAATGGTATTAAACTTATGTCCAAGCTATGTGCTCTACAAAAGCAAGTAAGACCTATTACGGTGCCAAATAATATGCCATTCTGTGGACTCAGGAACATAGTTTTGAGGGATCGAGAAAGCTTATGCTTCATAAATTAAACATTCTGTTTGAGAAACTCTACATATAAAGCCAAAAAATCTCTACATTAATTATCTCCTTAAACACCAGAGCCAAGGCCAATTTCCTATTCCATTATCTGCATGAGTGAGAATTTGACAAAATGATGTAAATACAGCTTCACTGAAATGATTAGGAAATTATAAAGACAAAATTTCCAAAATCAGGTATTCAGTACAAAAGAAAACAATATATTCTAGTACTTGTACCATCTTTTCTACATTATGAGTAAGAACTGGTAATTATTAGGGAAATTTCAGTTGTGAAAATTTTTCACTTTTCCACAGTTCCATGGGCAAACATGAATCTGTAGGAAGTGCTCATTGGTTAGAAAAAATTAAAATAATTTTCTTAGAAAACTGGATGGTACTTCAGAATTTCAACTTGACTAAACAGTTTTCAATTTCAACAAGTGATATTTTCTGTTTTTTTTTCCTCCCCTACACAGACTTAAATTGGAAAATGGAGTTAAAGAATAGAGATGAAAAATGGATTCTAGCGAGTAAAAGGATCTTTTATCTTCTGCAATGATAATGATATCTAAAGCAATTATGAAAATCAAAGAAAAAAATAATTCTAGAAACTTCAACTATACTAGCATGCTTCTTATAATCTTATCTCACAAATTTTCATTATTTTATATTTATTAGTTTTTTGTTTTTATTATGATAACAAGTAAATGTCATTATTGTTTTAATTTACTATCACTGTAGATAGGTGAAGCAAGAGATCCATACCTTCTCTGACTTTTGCAAGCTGCAGCTGTCTATCACATATTTATATGCATCCCAATCTTCTTCTGCCAGCTTGCTTAAAATATTGAATTGTGTTTCAAGTGCTGAATTCGACTCTGCTAACTTTCTCCATGTTTCTTGGGACTTCTGAGGGTCAGACTTTTGCCACTTCTTCACAGCACCTACCATTGATGGCGTGGATGATCCTCCAGTTCCTGGCTCACCTAGTTGCTTCAGCAAGGATCATAATTATCATTAGCGAACACATCTAATGGTTATTTATAGATGATGAAATGCCAAACAAAATTCAAAATTACTATTTAAAACCAAAATGCTATTCCCCATGCTAAATTCATGAAGTTTCTTTTGATTGTGTCCCTTGCTTTGCCAATGGATATTGGAAATCATTATTGTATCATGCAATCTTCATATCTACACAAGTGCTCAACAGGGAAGCAAGTTTGTTTGAATGAAAAATGAAAACATGCTACAAAATATAGAAATTAGAATTGAAAATGCAAGATGAGCAGAGGATAAAACCACTCCACATAAAATGAACGAAACCAAAAGAGTCACATTTATGGCAAGTGAGCTATTATGAGATTTTTTTTTTTTTTGAGAAGAAGACAGACTACTAAAACAATAGGTGAATGGGTGGGTCTTCATCATTAAATCAGGATAACCATCTCTCAGATAATAGTAATACATACTCATGCAGGGAGAATCAGATATATATAATAGTAATACATACTCATGCAGGGAGAATCAGATATATCTCAAGATGCTTACCAGACTCATCAATGGTGGCAGGGAAAACGTAGACCTCTCATGGTCCCATTTTCCTTTTAAGATGTTAGAAATGACTTCCTCTAATGGAATCCCTTTCAAAGCATCCTGCAGTTTTTTAATTATAAGGAAAACAAATTAAGGTGGAATGTCAAATTTGATCTCTTTATTTCAGCAAGAATCATGTGTAATCTTTCTGTGGATATAATGAAACAAATAATTGGAAATGAATTTTGGGGGAAGAGCAGAGATAGGGACATACAAATAGATAGATAGATGGAGAGAGAGAGAGAGAGAGAGAGAGAGAGAGAATGAGTAGAGGGGTGAGAGCATAAAGACCTGAGCGGAGGAAAGCACTTCCGGTGAAAAGCGGACATAACGATGACTACCATAAACCGCTGAACTGACATCAAACCCACTGCCAACTTTCCCTTGTGCAATACAGTGGGCAGTTTGAGCTATAATATGTACTGTATCTAGATCATAAGATTCCTTATCTTTACAGAGAGATGAAAGATTAACCACTCCAAGGTAATGAAGCAAAGCAGCAACAACAGCAGTGGTCATTGCTGCTGATGACCCCAACCCGGTTTTAGCTACCTCAGGCTTGCAATTTTGTCCATTTGCTGCCTCATCATTGAAGGTGATTGAGGTGAAAGGTGGGAGTGCAGCCAATGCTTCTGGTGTTAGAGGGTGTCCACGAGCTTCAATCTATGAAAAAGGGCAAGCACATTTGCAATTTTAAGATACAATTACTGGAACAGAATCTATACATCAAAATCCAGAAAATATACAGGCAATTCCTACTTGAGGTTTCTCATATGACAAACTTTTACTCTTATCTTCAGGAAAGAGAAATTGTTGGCTATTATTATAAAGGATTATAAGTTATCACATAAATAATATAAGAAAAAGAAAAAATGCATGTCTTAAAAAGATCAACCTCATCGAGAGTCACAGTTTATTATAAGTATTAAGAAGGGACAATAAAACAAAAGGGCATAATATGTCATAAAAGATATGTACAAGTATAAAGAAACCTCCAAAAGATTATGCTTGTAAATGAAACAATTTTAAACAACCAAAAGAACAGAAAATACCTGATTTCGGTATGAATAGAAGTCATTGCAACCTAAAATTGTGATATCAAGACCTGCATGACTAAAACAGTTGAAACATAAAATTCTTGAAATCCTACTGCATTTTCCTAAAATGGAAAGAGAAAACATGAAACATTACCTTGTAAGAGTAACTTGTTTAAGAGATCCTTCTTATTTTTGTCAAATGTTGCATGAGCTGCTGCTACAGCATATTGTAATGCTTGTTCCACAAAAGGGTTCCTTGATGTACTGAAATTGTACACCCACAATAATAAGCAACATATCATAATTCATTTAACCATACCTTTACTCAATTATTTTCAACATGACATTTGAACTGTGCATGGTTTTCACTATATACACTGAATGCCATTTATGCTGAATACAAATGTACGATCAAAGATATCCAGGCACAGGTGAACCAAAAAGATAAAAAGTTGGACTGACAGGGACTTCAAGTTGGAACAAAAGACACGAACAAAGATGATTATTACAACTTGCCTTGAGGAGACACACTGAAGAGTTAAATTTTTCAGTGACAATTTATACGAGCTTTCTCTAGAGAGTTGGGGAGATGTTAATTTCACATCACTCCATGCCTGAAAGGTGATACATGGAACAAATAATTAAAAAAGAATGTAATCAATGCAGTGGCAAATAGCAATATTCTTAAATAAAAAACAATCTACATGATCTTCAATATCCAAATCATCATTAAGAACATTTAAACAGACTTTTCAGTCATGCAATACTACTATTAACAAGTGATTAAAGAATGGAGTCCTACCGCGAAAAAGATTGGCTAGATTTAGTTAAAATATGGAAGCCAAAATTATCAAAACAGATGCACACATAAAAGAGAGAATAGCTATAAGAATCAGACGCACCCATGCCCAGCTATCAGGCTTGATCTCATCGTAAAGAGGCTTCACAATAGCATAGAATCGAGCATTTGTGCTGAGTACAATTCCAGCATTGGGTCTTTCCAATATGAGGTAACCCCCAGTCATCAACACCTTACCCGGAGCTGACGCAACTCTGTGGTATTAACAACAACAACAAATATCAATAACCAAACCCATATAAAAGATATCACATTAAGAACAACTAAAATTTTGCCCATGTGTGCCGCAAATGCTGATAAAACTAATCCCAGTTGAGCCAATTAGTAGTTTTCAAAAACAGTAAGAAAATGAAACTAATAATGGGCAAAACAAAGGGAATTGGGTAAACGACCATTGGAAGTTTGAGAATCGCACTTACACAGCCATTGACTCTTTATTCTTGTCTGTCCCTGTTAATCTCTGTCAATCTGATATTCGATTTAGCTGTGATCGAAGTGATACAAAATTTGGCGGGTTAAAGGAAGATTAGAGAGATTAAAACGAAATTGAAACAATAGATCGATTGATTTTTGTGGGTCAATACTCAATTTGTAAATGGTGTAGAAAAAAAAAACAGATATATATAGAGAAAGAAGGAAAGACAGTGGCGAAGAATTACAGGCAACTAAAAATGGAAGAAGATGCGAAGACTGCAGTTGTAGCTAAAAGGACAAGCACCAGCAAGCACGCACTTGTCTTGTTGGTTTTAACGTTACAAGAAGTCAAAAACAATCAATTTTACAACGTACGAAGAACCCCAATTGCCCAAATAACGCCCCCCACTCCGCCACCTACCTACACACCTTTACTGCTTGCCCTGCTGTTATTTCACGAGAAGAAAACTCTGGCTTTTGAGTGTTAATACTTTACCTAAAATACCCTCATATATTGTTTTGAGTTCTGACTATCTATTCTCACAGTAGCAGAATCCCTAGTCTCGCCTTCCTCCTCCTCCCCCTCTCTCTCTCTCTTTCTCTTCCCCGCCCCGGGGCAGCTGGCGGGTCTTTTCCATACTAATCACCGCCACCGCCACCGCCCACCATCATCATTATTTAACCCAACAATACGGGTTACTAAAATCTAAGTTCAAAGTCCCAACTCAATATCTTGATAAAAGATTTGAGCTTGTTGGACTGGTAGGCTAGTGGTCGAGTCAAATGGAATATTATATATTTTTGTTTGTTTTTCTTTATAATAAAATATTATTGCGACGATGCTGCTTCTAAAGGCATTTCCTTTTTGGAATTACAGTGATGCAGCCGAAGGTTTATGTTTTAGGGGGAGCACCAGAGAAAAGATGAAGAAATTGGGTGATTTTAAGCTGCCTCAATTCTTCAATTACCCACCATACTTCACGTATTTTCCTGCCCTTTCTGCTGCTGTATAGGTTTGTAGATGATCTAAAATCAGTTTCTGTTGCTATGAATTGGAGTTGTTTTGACTTTTGAGACATTGTTTCGGTGACAATGCTGGGAAGAACGAATTTTTCCTTAATGATGTGGTTATTATTGGTTTGGATGAAATATTTAGCATATGTAACCACCCCTAAAATGGGTAGTGAGAGTAGGATGCTGTTGTTAATTTGAAAAATTAGACCTTATGGTTATGCATGTTGACATTTCGAGGACTCTGATTATTATTATTTTTTTTCCTCCCCAATTGGCTACTCTGTGAGTTTATATGGTTAATGCATGTTGTTATATTGTTAAGTGCATGCATGTTGTTTTCATTGGTTGTAGTTTGGTAGTGATGCTATAGGAGGTGGCAATGAAGTGCGCCTTGACCACATAAACGACACCATGGAGTGACTCATAGTTTACTCAATTGATGGGGAAAAAAGCAGTCTGTTTTTGAACCTATTTCTTCAAATTTATTTGGTCAACTTTGTAGAGCACAAATGCTGTAACAATTACAATTGTCATAGATAACATATTATACTCCATGTTCTAACAGGCCATGCAGAATGGGTAGATAAAGGACATAGGAAATGCCTTTTTCTGTGGCACTGTATTCAAGATTGGGCTGACATTATTTTGCGTTTTACGAGTTAATTGTGTTTTTCATTATGAACCATTGGGATTTGTTTCTTTAACGATTTAAATTGTGCTCTTGATAATCCTTTTGGCGTACCTGGCTACCTGCTTATTTCATTAGGTGAAGGACAATGGCTTAGAGGACGGCGTTATGACCATTGAAGAAATACACACAGGAATTGAACCCAGGGGAACAGGTTTGTGGATCTTTGATGAACTCATTAAAGGGATTTTGAAAATGACTTGAGAAAGTCTCACTGTTTGATGATTTCATTAGTATTGCCATAGAAGCACAGTTGCACTCTCTTTCTCTCTCTCTCTCTCCCCTTCTCCCCCTCCACAACTCGACTCCTCATTTTAAACAAGTAAGAGATAATTAATTGGTGAGTCATGCTGGGTTGCACCTTCATTTACAGGGGAGCTGAACTCCCCTGCTTATGTTTAGCTTTTATTATCAGACTTAAATGCATTGCCTCATCTTCCCGATAAAAATAAAACAAAATAGAGTGGTGAAGAGGGGAAGAGAGAGAACATCATCTCATTTTTTATAGCTTAGAAAGTAGAGGCTGACTTGCCAAGTAATATGACTGTATTTATGATATAGCCTTTTTTAGATTGAGGGAGAAAAATTTGGCATGTACTCTTTGGATAGACTGAAGTGTTGTAGTTTGCTCGAGTTGTGAACATTCTACAAATGGTGCCATTTATGTGTGAGTGCCTCTTCTATATGGAACATTTGGGAGGGAGGCTGTGCTTTTGCTTTTATCTTTCCCTAGGTCCTGATATTCTTTAAATGGTTTCTGTCTGTCTGCAGTGGCGTAGTTAGAAAATCTTATTAGAGGGGTCAAAATTAAATTAGTAGAAAATTTTAGTTTCATAAATCATATATATTTTTTTAGAGAGACCAATTAAAAATTTACATGTAATTTAATGCTATTAGAGAGGGTCAAAGTTAAAGTATTAGAAAATTTTAATACTATAAATTATATATAATTTTTTTGGGGGGTCAATTAAAAATTTTACATGTATACATACATATATTTAAGAATTTTAGGAAATCAATTAAAAAATTTACATATATATATATACATGTATTTAAAAAATTTAGGAGGGGCCAGGCTACCCTAATCCACCTGGTTATGTCCCTGTCTGTCTGGCTATAGGATCACTGTGATGTAAGACAAAACCAAGAGTCGAATACAGAGAAAACACAAATAAGCAGTTCCTGAGAATATTTATTCAGTCAGTTGATAACAACCCCATGACGCACCTAAAAACTTACATGATAGGAAATGTTCAACCTAAGAGAAATAGGAAAACTATGTTTGCTAAGATGAATCTTCAAACTTTCTTACTATAATAATAAAATAAATTAAATATTCATAGTGGGATTTCCAAATACAATTTATAAATGATAATACTTACCTGAAAAATCTAATTTCAGGTACTAATGGAATAGAGAAATAATTTCTTTATTTTTTTCTTGTCTGCATCACATTTGCTCGAGAACATGTCTCTCTGTCTCTCTCATTCACTCACATGCACATGCACAGAAGCACAGATCTTGTTGGAATTTGTCATGCCTTGAGCATGACCATGTACATATTTTGATTAGATTTCATCTTTTTGCTCTACCAGAGCTTTATGGGATAGATCGTACAATTTTGATGCGGACATTGAAACTACTAGAAAGCAAAGGGAAGCTTGCAATCTTTAAGGGAACTTCAACGGATGATGAAGGTGTGAAATTGTGTCTGATATTTCCTGTTGGGTTGAAGAAGAAATTGTCTTTCCGAATATGTTATTCAAATGTAGCCAGACAATGTTGTCTGCCTCCTTTATGAAATCAGATCAATACTCTTTCTTCACATAATGTTAAGCTTCTCAAGAATTGATGATCTTTTGGCTATGATCAAACCCTGGATTGCCTGTTCATGAGCCAAGCTTGAATTTGAAAACATTTTTCAAAAACTGGACATGTCTGCCCTGCGATTTTCTTTAAAATTGAAGCCTAAAGTCCGATCTCAACCGACACAACAAATGGCAAAACATGAATGGAAAAATAACATGAAATGAGGAGCCTCGCCATTGTAGAGAGCTTTAAACTGAAATCATTAATTTATCCAATGATAATGTATGCGTACATCCGTGTACATCAAATATTCACGAGTAATTAAGTGACTTTAATCAGTTAATTCCAGGAGAAAAGCAGAAAACATAAAATTTTTTAACTTTAGTCAAATGACGAGACAGCCACTATTGGCAGAACGATTGACAATTGCTTAATGTTGTTATAATCTGATGAAAATCGGTAGGGTATAAAAAAATTTCTCAGCATATCATGAAACCAATATCTTGTATCCCGGAGCCGCATTAGAAACCTATTCAATTGATGATCGCATAAACCTATTCAATTGATGATCGCATAAATGTCGAATCGTAGCTCCCCAGAAGAAAATCTACACAAACAAAACGAAACAATTCTTGCCCCACAGCTCGAGAATCAGTATTCTATACCAATATAAATGTGAAACAAAATTATTGCAGGGCAAAGATGCCAATCTTTGCTAACACTTTATTTGCTACCACTTTTCGATAACTTTGTTGGGTAAAGTGTTTCCGAGAGTGGGGTTTGTTGTTGGGAACTTTTCCACATCCTTGGTTATGGAAGCACAGCTCTTACTTCTTTCCTATCTGCTCCAAATGCCTGCAATTGGAAATCAGAAAATTACCATTACAAGAAGGAAAAGCAGTCACAGTTCACAAGACCAGCATTTCCGAGTAAGAAAAGTCTGATGAAATAAATAAGGAGATTGATCCACACGCTTAATCATGTTATATTTGCCCTCTATGATTACAACACTTCACAATCAAACCCCATTTGCACATTTTCACCTAGATTATTCCACTGATGCAGTGGAGCTATGCTATTTGACCGCAATTTGCACAACATGAACACTCTTTTGACTTCAAACCACAGTTTCAATGAGACATGCAGGGCCTATTTATAAGACAGTTTATGAGGTATTCAGATTACCTGTATTAACATATTGATTATTAGTAAAATAAAAAAATTGACAATTAAACAATTCAAAGATCAGTTTGCAGTGCAAATTGTGTAAATGCACAGGTAACAAAAGGTGAAGTGAAAACACGCTTGGAACTTGTAGATTTAGCCAAGTCAAAATCTTGGACTTGTTTCACTTTAAAAGAAACCTTTGAAAAACTAGCTTAATATATATATATATACAAAATTTTCCAGCTGATTACATTTAACGAAACTCATACTCTTCACTTTCCCTTTTCACATTGTAGTAGTATTTCTGAAGGGGAAAAAAGAACTCATAGTTTAATATTTCAATTCCATCAACAGTCTTTTAGTATATAGTTTAATATTTCAATTCCATCAACACGTAGGATATCCATCACATACAATGCGATTAAACCTATCAAACCTCTATTAAATCAGGAGTAAACACAGACAGAAGTTTTTTTTTTTTATATATATATATATTCAAAATTATTGTAAAAGAAAAAATAAATAATGATAGGGAAAACAGAAAAAGAATAGGAGATATTGATTACCTCAGTTCCAAGTCCTTTCACATACACATTTGTGAAAAGTTCTGAGGGATCTGGCATAGGACTTTCCTGTAAACACAAATTTAAAGAAAGTGGAGGAAGGGAGCATGAGGACCAAGCAGATTAAAATAAATAAAAAAAATTAAAGAATACTATAGATTACAGACCCAGAGAAAAGTTTCATTCAGCAGAAAAGAAAGCATAATATTCCATTAAAAAATAAAATAGAATTATGCCCACTTCTTACCTTGGCTTGAGCAATGGCTTCATCTACTTCTTTTCTTACTTCCTTCTCAATATCCTGAAAAGAAAAGGAAAGAAACGAACATTAAGTTTTCTCAAGATATTCCATTGTGATACCTGCATTCTTAACATTATTGTTTTAATCTTCCCCAAGACAACAAAGGAGAAAGGACAGAAAAAAAAAAATTGGTTAAATTTTTTTTTTAGGTACTTCAAACAACATGCCAAATAGAGCAGAGTTCATATGCAAAATAATTTAAATAAATTACCTTTAGCTCTTTCTCAGCAGCTAGATCATGAGCTAATATCAACTTTCTTATTCTTTCGATTGGATCACGTTCCTGAAATTTGTCCCACAAACGCAAATAAAGCATTTAAAATAGTAAATGAAATTTTGCCTTAGAAAACAGAAATGTTGAGTAAACTCACAACACCTGTCTCACGCCACTGATTTCATCACGAGTACGGTAGGTGCTGCCAGGATCAGACATGGAGTGACCATGATACCTGTAGGTATCCATTTCCAGAATCTGGCATAAGCATTAAGCACACTGATTAATATTTGGGTACATTAGCATGTCTAAGACCACCAATAAAGCCTATGACAACATGGTGAAATCAAGTACATTTTACCCATCCAACTGAACATAGGTATAGATGTCATGACACAGCCTTTTCTTTGGAATTCAAATAACTTTAAAAATTTAAAATAAAGGAATCTGGATGTGATTAGATTCAAGAATGTGAATGAGGACTTATTTCAGAAGGATTCAAAATTAATCATAGGTATATTAGATGTCTCATAATTTCATTGACTTACTCTAGCTTAAATTCTTGAAAACCTTAAAACCAATGACCCAATTACCAGTTATGGTATGATATTCACAATTAAGCCGTTGACGCTCGTACAGAGAAATATTGGTCCGCATGATTAAAAGGATTATGCATTATTTACTTCCATAATCGAAGAACAAAGCTATTGAGGTAATTACTTAGGCAGAGACTCCAATACTTCATACTGTGGGTTGTGATTCAATGCAAATCATTCCAACAAGAGATTACAAAAGAGGATAGAAACACACAAAAAAAACATAGGCATAAAATAAGACTCACAAGTGGGCCATTCTTCAAGACAAACTCCTTTGCAAATTTGCATGCTTGTTTCACAGCAAGAGCATCCATGCCATCTACCTGTGTATACAGAAAAAGAGGGAAAATGTGACACACCATGAACATAAACTTTTCATTCCAATCAAAAGTATTGGTAGCATCAGGTCAAGAAGTCCATATTTATATACACAATGAACAAAGTGAACCTCAATACAAAAGCATATCCAAAATCTATCTCCAAGCAATTGATACAACTGATCCAGAATGCTCAATTATTCTCTTCTAATTTCCTTAAACTTTGATCAAGGGCACAATGGATATTAAAAAACAGCTTATATAAGGTGCAAGAGAGCACCTTCGAAATTCACTAGACATAACTCATCAAAACTCATTTTAGTTACAAAATAAAAAAATTTTTTTGGATCAAGTTTGATGCTAGATACTACTTTAAGACCAAAATTTGATCACATCCATAAAGATTGGAGACCATATCCTGCTGTAGATGACCGATTATAGTTCAAGACAAATCACCTTCCAAAATCTTTATGGCTTGTGAGAAAACTATTGCATAAAATTGACCAAGTAACTCAATTGAATAGAGGTCAATTTTACAAATTACCAAGCAAAGATCAAACTTGAATGAAGCTGATTAGGACTTCCCCAAAACCAATATTGAATTTTAAAAACTCATTTAACAGCAACCTAAAAAAAAAGCATGCAAACCTATAATTAAGATCTTTTCTAAGTCAAGATGTAAGATATACAAAGACCAGACTAGCTATTCAGGAAGTAGGAGATTGGTTAGTTAGCTAAAAATTGCAACTTCAGTTGGCACTTTTCCATGCTAAAAGTTTAATTTGAATAAATATACCCACAACAAACAAATATTTCCAGCCACACAATTACCTGCTAAAAAAACAACACAATCATAAACACCATTTGATTAATTTTATAAAAACAATAAAACCACAAGTCAACTCAATACAAAGATATGACAAACTAGATAAATTAATAGAATAAAAAATGTAGTTCAATCTAACCTTCAAACCAGGAACGTAATCCCCACGCTTGTAGTAGGCCGGACTCTTAGAGGCTCTCCACTCCGCCGTTCCCATACCATCTGAAAATTCAACATCCAATTGAAATCCGATTAAAAATCACGTAAAAAACACAAGCAAATAAAAAAGGGAAAAAAACAAAAATATTCCATTTCTTACAGTGATTATTCTCGCAGACCAAAATAACAGGAAGATCCCAAAGAGCAGAGATGTTAAGCGCCTCGAATAACTGTCCCTGATTGGCTGCACCATCTCCATACAGAGCAAACGTCACCGTCTCATCCTTAGAATACTTCTGTGCAAAAGCCAATCCACATCCTAGTGGCACCTGAGCCCCCACAATACCGTGGCCTCCATAAAACCCGGCTTCCTTCTTATAAAAATGCATTGACCCACCTTTCCCTTTCGAACAACCCGCCTGGCGTCCCATAAGCTCCGAGAAAACCTGGAGAAGCGTCCCACCGCGCCCAACAAATATACAGTGATCCCTGTAAGCCGTGATAATACAATCCTTTTTAGTAATAGCGGCTTCCATCCCTACAGCCACTGCTTCCTGACCGTCGTAAAGGTGGCAAAACCCTCGGATAAGCTTAGCCTTGTAGAGAGAGTCGGCGGCGATCTCCATCCTACGCATCCTAGCCATGTCACGGAAGAAAGAGAGAAGCTCTGCAGGAGTCGTATCAACGGAGCGTGAAGGGGGCTCGCATTTGTGAGAAGTAAAAGGAACGGAAGTCTCGATAGTAAGGGGATCGGTGGAGGTGGAAATCGGACGGCGAAGAGTTGCTGTATAAGATAAGGCGGTGGCCATGGGTTTTAGGAGATTAGATCTAGAAGAAGAAATGAGATGTGATAAAGCCATGTCGGCCGTTGGATTAGATCGGTCGGCGACTCCGGTGTGATATGAGATTCAGGCGTTTCGGTGAACAAGGGATGAGAGGGGTTTGGTGATGGTGAGTGAAGAGAAATGTAGAAGATGGCTGCGGTAGGCTATGAAGAGTCGTCTGATTATTTGCCGGTGTAAAGAGTTTTATTCGTTTAGTTGCTTTTTTATTTTTTTCTAGTATTTTAATTTTAGTCCTAACTAATTGGATTAAGCATTTGTTGGCAATTAATTAGTTGAAAATTAATGAGTAAGTTGTTAATTAACGCATATTTTATTTTATATGTTTTGCAATCCTAATTATATTCCTTTTCCATGAAAGTAGTATTCATCTTATGGTATACCATTCGAATTAGAGCACTCTCCTTTTGAATTTAGTATTTAGACTTGGGATCTCATATAAATCCACCCGTATATATGTATAAGGAAATTAAAATACATCAACGATTTAATATAATTTTAAAAATATATAAATTATTTAATATAATTTAAAAAAAATATATAAAAATTTCAGAATAATTAATATTTTTAAGTATTTTTTATTATACTTATTTTATTAAAAATATATATTTAAAAAATTTAGTATTTTGATTAGTTATAAATGAGTTTCAAAATTAGTTGAGTCTTATAATTTATTAACAAATCGAAGTTGATTATAATTTATAAATAAATTTTTGATATCGGAATTTTTTTAAATAATTAAATGAGTTAAGTTTGAATATAATTTATAAATCCAATTTAAAATTTGAACACAAGTTCAGAAAAAAAAAAAATATAAAGTCAAATTTAAACAAATTAAAATTTAACTGGAGTCGGTTCCGCTAAATTGCAATAATAGTAGTCTCATACAACCATAATAATATTAATGCACAAAACAGTGTGTTCTAACTTTTATTAAAGTGCACCTTAATAATTACAAGTAGAAAGATCAAACCTCAGTATACACACACAAGTAGAAAGATGGAAAGAAGTTGAGTGACGTAGTTTGGTTAATTCCTTTATTTATTTATTTATTAAGACTGTAGTTTGGCTAAATCCCATACCTTTTAATTTTATTAGTTACCAATAAGATTTTATTTTTTTTATTATCAGATCGAGAGCTCAAACCTAAATTTATGATTTAATATTTACTAATTAAAAGATATACTACCATTAAATTAAAGTTGTAAAGAAATTTTCCAATTTGTAAAAAGGTAAACAAAATATTTTCTTTATATGTCCATGGTCTAGAAAGCTTGTAAAATGCAGCGAAAAAGATTGAAAGAAATTTTGCTATTAGTAAAAAGTCTTTACAAGCCCATGGTCCGAAAAGGCGAGTAACAATGAAGATGGCGACTACTGTCGTAGCACTAAAAATTGGTGGTTATGCACTATGGTAAAGATTGATTTGGTTTACATTAAAAAGTAAAGCAACTAATTTTTGCTTTTCATTAAAGATAGTCCTACTTTCTTTTTCAACTTTTTTCTTTTCACAAAACACTTCTATTATCAAGTCAAACAGTTTTATTTAAAAATAAAAAATTAATTCAACAAGTGAACCGGATTGCATCAGTCAATAATAGCCCTCAGGCGAAATGTAGTGGAACAACAACCAAAAAAAAAAAAAAAAACACATAGGTGCTTGCATCTTGAAGAAGAAATCAAATATATTTAATAATTATGCCATTCTATTGGGCCAAACTGAAGCCTGGAGAGGCCCATAGTCTGATCTGATTGCATCTCAAGCATACTAGTAATTCTAGCTAATATTTGAGCAAATAACAGTTTGAACTCTTAATCAATTGTATCATGCAGCTAGAACTTTGACGCAATGCCTATAGAAAATTAAAGCAAATTAAAGAAAAAAATCATAAATATACTGTTATATAACAGGTGATTGCAAATGTCAAACCACCTGAATAGTGGCAAGGCAAAAAAATTGCAGGGTGATCTGAGGAAATATGGAAGGAATAATGTAACCTAGTGAAAAAAGATTATAAAAATATTGATGAATGGAATGAACATATATTCTCAGGTATTACATCACATGTCATTTCTATTTACATGATTGTGGCTCCAAAAGGCCACAAACTTGCACTATACTACAATCTCGTGAGCCATACCTGCTGCTTTCCTGTTGATTCTTTATTTTGCTTGATGAGACAGAACTATTCCAATACATGAAAGATAATTTCAGCTGTGGCGCTGTCAAATTCCAATTCTATCACCTCATTATGTAATGTCCTCTGAATGGTAACTGTAGAACAAATACATCTGACAGCAGAAAATCAGATTCGTTGTCTTTGCTTAAATGGAAAAATGATATGGAGTCAGATGGATTTGGATCATCTCTGTTGGAATGATTATGATACGCCATGTTAGTACAATCTCCATTATTGAATACAAAATAAAAGTCAGTATTTTTTTATTTTTATTTTTTTTCAAAATCAAAATTTAAAACTTCAAGAAATAGATAGTTATGATCTTTAGGTCTAAACATTGATAGGAGTTGACCGTCAATGTGCGCGTGCGCGTGTGTGTGGTTGGGAATTTGGACATTAACGCCAAAGCAAATCCCAGTTCGGTATCAATTATTAAAAGTTCAGTAACACACCATATCCACTTCAGGATCATGAAAAGGCATCTTATGAGCCGTGTAACCATCTGTGGAACTTTTGTACTCTCTTTGAAATATTCACCTGGTCATGGCATAAGCTGCTCTGTTGCAAAGTTTTCCTTCTGCTTTTCTTTCTGAACAAAAAATCTTCTGTATCTAAAACGTAGGATACCTATCATGCACAAATCACCAATAGGTTAACAGAAGATATACAACAACTCTGCAAACAAAAACATGCACTTCAATTATTGTTTAACTGGGAGATATATATGCTTTCATGAACTATAGAAAATGCAAAATTAAATGGAGAATTTTAATACAGCATACTTTGGAGGAACTGCATGCAATCTTGCACTCTAAACCATTAAAAACTTGAAATCCTTCCATGGCTTGCCATTCATCACGACTCCCACAGTTGTGTTTATTCCTGCAAAGGGCAACTGTTATTAGCCATAGAAATTAAAAAAAAAATAGACAAACTTTTCCCTGTTGTATCTATGCACCTCTTCAGGAATATGCCACTCTTCTCTTTTTTGTCATGAACAATGGAGAGGAAGTCATTCTGCAGATAAGCTGCAAAATTAGGATCCATGGAAACAGCAGTTGCTTCAGGCTTATCATGTCCGAAGTCCATAAACTGAATAGACAAACGGGTTGGTGTGGAAGACTGCATTGAAAATCTCTGTGTTACAATTGCAACATCGTTAAAAATTTCAGATTTAAACCCATGCAGTCACTCTATCAAACAAAAGAAAAGTACACAAAGCCACTAGACCTACACATTCTATACGATAAATGTTCTCATCATGGAGAAGAACACGGGCATTTTCATGATAAACCATATCAATGAATCTTCCAGGTTTTCTTGATTTTTCATATGAATATAGTTGGAGCAGCTTGTTGTCCATCTCATCAGTAGCAACTGTTTGAAGCTGAGGAAAAAATTCCATACAGATGAATGTTTAGGTCAATTAAATAGAAGAAAAAATGAAACACAGAAAATTGGAAAAAATAAAAAAGTTAACTGCAGGAAAACCACAAGCATTTTACCTGTTTAACAAGTTTATATATCAACTTGTCCAATGTGAATAGAACATATGATTGGGTTCCAATAATAGCTCGGCAATCATCCTCAAATTTTGTATTATCAGAAGAACCATCAAGCAAGTTGTACAAAGCACTCATAAACCTGTAACAATAGATTCAATTTAATATGGATCAATCAAAATCATCATTGACTGAATAGCCAAAACTTCTAAAGCAAGAGCACCTGGCATAGAGGTCAGTTGGACTCGAATCGTATGAAGCTTTCCATTTCCTTTCAGCAGATGAAGAATTAATTTTTGCCGATAGGATTCTTTCATATAATGTCTGCCAAATTAGAGAACACAAGGAGCTATTACATAATTAACTCAGAAAGGTTATCTATAGATCTCAATTCTAAATGAAATTCAGAGCATTACTTGGTGAAGCCTAAAAAGCACATAGAAAGAATCATTTCCATAGAAAACCCGAGACCCTTTTTCTTTGTCATGCAATGATAGAGGGACATGCTTTGCTAGAGGCTTCACATTTAGAAGAAAACGTTCTGAAAATGGCAATATTGCTCCATCTCCTTCAACATCATTAGCATCAGCCATCCCCTCAGCCTCACCTTCACTTTCAGCTTTATTATCATGTTCATCGTGTTCTCCATCTTCCTCATGTTCTTCCCTAGAGCAATCTTCACCATCTCCAGACTCACTTCCAGAAACATCAACATTCTCAGAGGCGTTCTCACTGTCCTCTGATGTCCTTTGAGCACTTTCATCACCTTCATCATCAGCATCAGCATCATTTTCCCCTCCAGCCTCCCCACATGTTTCTTCTTCTACATGTCTCGTTTGGTATTGCCTATTTACAGTACTTTCCTTTGCTTTAGGTACAGCCTCCAAAACAGCTTCTCCATAAGCTGCAAAATTATCCTCCTCAAAATCCTCATTTGGAGATAATTCCCCCTCTTCTCTTTCAATTTTAAACTCTGCAGCAGATTCATCATTATATCTATGATTCTTGACACCTTCTGTTGTCCCCCCATTTGTGGACACTGTTGGTCTTGAAAAATCACCACCCTGCTAGATCAATGACAAATATACAGTCATCTTTCATCAGAAGTTGACAGAAGCCTTTCTCTCCATTAATTTAATTGCCTATTTGCTAATAACTCTAAACCAAGTCAAGCTATAGATATCTTTAAATTTAAAGATTAGGAAAAGACACTTCCCAAGTTAACCATTATAATATAAAAGGAAAGCAACTTTCCTTTGTTTGCAAGAGTTAAGGAAAATAAACTCCAAATTTGAAGAGAGAATGTTAATAAAAATATACTAGTTTAACGAAGTTACCTGTATACCTTTATTTTGTTGATCCTACAGAAATAGAGGTAACATTGTAAATGAACAAAATATGTCTTTTTTCCATACAAGTGAAAATAAGATGGTGCTTCATAACACCATTTAACACTTATAACTAAAATTTTCAGCACTTTATTATTTAAAATCGTTTAGTAATATTTGTCTTAAAAGTCTCAATTAAACTAAAAAACAATTAAAATGAAAAGTCAAAATTTTTAACTTAAAATTTACACTAAATACAGTAACTAATTAGATCTTTAATAAAATTTACAAATTACATCACTTATATCATTCAGTATTTAAAATTCAAAAGATAAATTTTCAGTACTTAATTTTCAATTTTACTAAACACTAGCTAAGTTTATTTTCCTATTATCAGAACAAGAAGTGGGAAAATTAATGAAGGATTTCTTCTTTTATTTTTCCTTTCTATTTTCTATCCTCTCTTAAATATAGTGTCAATGACTTGACAAACAGTACAGTTTTAAACATTGCCAAGCAATATAATACAAAGCTTATTGGCTTCAATTTGCCTCTTGATCATTAGATGAATGACCCATTAAGAACAAGTGCAGTTTAAGTGACAAATATAAACTCATGCATGGAAGACCCATACCTCTGCTGAAGGTAAAATTTCATTGCTTGAAGTTAATCCAAGCCCACCATTAAGTGTACCATTACTTGGTCTTGAAGGAATAACACTAAGCCCTAGCAACAAAAAGTTGTCTCAGAAATCAGGCTATCATTTTGAGGGGAATCAAAATCAAAGCACAACTAGCAAATATAGGCATAGAAATGTCAGGCCTAAGAAAACAAATACACATTACATCACATTGAAAACATTCAATAAACCTGATTCTATGTTAGTTCTTCCATTACTTTGCTCTGCTCCAGTGGCAAGTAATGTGTTTGAATTGACTAATAGCTCAATGGAAGTAGCTTGTTTGGCAAGCACTGACATTTCATCAGCTGAGGCTGCATTGATTGGCATCTTATCGTGCTGAACAGTACTGCAGGAAGTATCACTCTTGCGAGCTACGCGATCTGCATCTGGAGAACCATTTTCTTTAACCCCGTTTTCCCCATTCAACCAAGCCCTGCAAGAACTTGATTGCTCAGGTGTGATAGTTTCATCACCATTTCTTGAAGGATTAGAATGCTTATTGATGACTGTAGCACCACCACCACGAGGGCTGCCTTCATTATCTTCAACTTTGGAGGAATGATTCTTTGCCTTTACCACATCTTCAGTGTCCACAGCACCCTGAGGACGAGAAGGAAAACCAAACATGGGTTCCAAGAAGGTTGTCCAAATCTTCATCACTTTGTCCAACTGTTCAGTTGTACAAACTTCTCCACAGGAGTATTTGATGAGCTGATATAAATCCTCGTGAATGTCAGGATCTGGATACTCAAATTCCAAATTCGGTATAATAGGTCGTCTGTTTCCAGCAGCAAAAGCAAGAAGCACATCATCTTCTTTGCGTTTCTTCTCACTAATTTCTTTGATCTCTGCCAATAAAGCTGGGAAAAAAAAGTCACATATTAGCATGGCCAAATGAACCAATGGGACAATCTGCAGAGAGAAAGGAAGTGCATGCAACAATTGTAAAAGATAGAAGATGGTAATTTTTGAAACTTTAGGATCCAACTTTACTCCATAGGTTAAGGCCTTACCTTTAAATTGATTTGATACTTATGATAGATTGTATAGGATGATAGCTATCATGCATCATGATTCTCATCAACCAAAGACATCAAAATAATAGTGCATCGTGTTATATGTATACGTCACCATGCAATATATTACCTTTAGTGCTCAAGCTTTTTGTGTCCTGCTGCTTGAAATAGAAGCTACGGTGATCAAGGGATTTGTGATAATTTTTAGAATAAATTTCAGCCCAAACTTTGTTAAAATCAGCACGACACCTTGCCCACTCTTCTTGTTTCTGCTTCAAACGAGTTAATATAACTGGCAAAGCAAGAGAAGTGTTCTTCCTTAATACATCCATCACATCAAGGCCATGATCACCATACAAACGTTCAATACATCTCTGATTCAGAACTACAACAGTAGAAAAGAATCCCATCAGGTAAAAATTTAGACAGAGATAAGAATAACAAGAAAAGCAGCCAAAACATGATCATGTGAAAAAAATAGGAATAATATTTAATCAGCCTATGTTACCTGTCAAGTGCTCCTCAATTTGAATTGGACTTTCTGATCTAATTATATTGTTACTGGTCTTTTCTAATAATTCTTCAACACGCTTGGTCGTTACATTCACAGATTCCAACAACATGTCCAGCTCAAACCTGAAAAAAAAAACAGAGAACATCAAATGATTGCCAAAAACAAAATAATCTGCGAGTCAAATTCATCTAAAGTGACTGCAAATACTGTCATCTCAACTTCCTACAAACAGAATAATCAAGCAACTGAATCTCATATTATGACATCAACCACGACAAGCATCATGTGAAAAAGTAAGAATCAACATAGTCCCAAAGACAGTGACAAAAGAAAATTTGAAATCAACAAATCAAAATCTCAGGCAAATGTGAACCTGTCATCTTCACATCGAAATAGACTTTCTTCATACTGATTTTTGCGCATGTGTTTAAAAGAGTAATCTTCACTTCCTGAAGTGACAGATACCCAGTGATCATTCAGTACCTCAGCACCAAGATCCGTCCTCTGACTTGCAGAAGGTATAGGATACTGCCACAAGGTTCAGAAAATTTAATATAAGTTCAGGAATCTCATACATATATATATAAATTAAATTTATATTAATATATAACCAAAGTAAAGAACAAGTTTCATACATTCTTAGGCAGAAGTCGATAGCTGGGAGTGCAGCGCTCACAGTTAGATAAGTCAAGTTCATTAATGGGTTTTGCCAAAAATTTGTCCTTGCTGGGAAATAAAGACATCTTATGAGCCCCTGTATCTTTATTGCCAAAGGCCACATTTTTGTCAAGTCTATCTCTTTCACGTGTTTCACGTTCTCTATCCTTAACATCTTCCCTCTCACAATCATGATCTCTATCCCTGTCCTCTAGCTTCACAGGTCTGGGTAAATTACCTTCATTCCACAAGGATTCTGGAATAAGAAGTTGTAATCGTTAAATCTTTGGGTAACTCAGGTCACGTTATTTGACAACCGTACCAACCATAGTTGCTCGAATGGGTGCTTGAAAAATGAATCAATCCATAACGAACTTTATGCACTCAGGTAGATTGTCTATTTAGGTCAGGCGATATATGTGTTGCATTTCAATATTATGCAAAACCTTACATATTATAAATTGTATGATAAATCATCAAATACCTTTTCTATCATGAAACCATGTGTGTCATCTATCTTAATTCTAGAATCCAGCTTACATGCAGACAAACCAAAAAAATGAACCGACTTTGCTGGTCTAGAAGAACTCAAACATGAATCAAACAAAATTGTATCGTAAGTTCAAACCGCTGAAACAACTGAGGTTAATTCAATTTGACAAATATATCCCAAGATAACAAGGAGGAAAACGTTGATTCAATTTGGCATACATATCTATCTAAAGATAACAAGGAGGAAATAACTAATTTTACTTACTTTTACTCACAACACCAGCTAGTAGCCCTTCTGCATGACAGATCAATTATATAGTGTCAGGAATGCCAAAATTTCCGAATTAAACAAGTTGAAGCATCTGTTTCTAAAAAGTTACCATTCTTCTCACAACGTGCCAAAAATTCATTGAAGCCATCCATAAGATCTGGATATTTTCCAAGTAAATCACTGACCTGATACAGACAAAAGTATATGTAAATTACTAATTCTATTACAGCAATTATCACTCTACAATGGGGTAAGCAGTATAGAAGGTGACAATATCATTTTCTTAGTAAGAGTTTACTCAAGTTAATCCTAGAACATTCAAAAATAAAAAATTAGACCCCAAACACTGTACACATTGAGTTGGTTAAAATATAGCTACCACTAAAGAGCCTTAGAGTGTTGTGTAGAGATTATGCAAACAAAAATGACTGTCCTGGATTCAATCATGCCTTCAGATTTCTACCACTCCGAATATAGCTAAATTTTACTTTGAAGCATTTCTGTTCAAAAAGCCCAGGCACACAAGAAACACAAGCAATGCACCCTTTTAAAATAAAATTTGAATTTCAAGTGGAGCATGCACTATATGTTGAAAACATATCTATTCAACTGTTTTACAGAAGCAAATGTAGAAATCAGTATATCTTTTTCTTTTTCTGTTTGGCTGGTATAAAGCAATTAGTAAAATCCTTGGCATACAGGTGGAGGCATACCAAAGATTGCAACTCTGGTCCTGTGATTATTTCCCTGGTATATAGGTGGAGGCACCTCAAAAATCCTTGGTAATCATCAGGATTACGCAACTTTTCCTTCACTTTCTCACAGAAAGCAAGCTCTTGGCTAAGCGCATCTGCCATTACATGAACCACGTCAATAAAACAAAATACAAAAGAAGTAGACTAAGAAGGGGCACTTGTGATGGTAATGAAAAGACAAAAAGGACTAAAAATTGAAAGAAAGAATATGTGGCTCAAGACAAAAAAAGAATAAGATATTATAAAAGCAGTCATGGAAATAATAAAAAAAGAAAGGAAGCCTCAGAAGAAGAGAGAGGGGGGGGCGTGGGGGAGGGAGGGTGGATCAAATAGGGGAGAGAGAGATGGAACAAACTCAGTCCAGATTCATTAAGGGCATCAGCTTTCATTTAAAAAGCTTATTGCTGCAGTAATAATCACACAAGTTTTGAACAGTGTATAGCGAAGTAAGTTAAAGTAGAACAGAAGTCTGCAAATGTGGATTACGATGCAATTTTTTTATTCATTCACACACATTGATTAATAAATATAAAACGCATCCATGTCAAAAGCACCCCAACTTTACATAGAAAAAAAAAGTAAATATTAAAATTTTCAAAATATAAACTTAGATGTATTACAAGAATTAAACTAATTCCTCATTCCTCTGATTAGGCAGTCAAAAACTCAATATGATTTTATGATCATTAGATAGTCATTGATATCTCAGCTTGAGAGGAAAGTGCTGAATTCAGAACGCAAAATTAAATTTCCATTCCAAAAAATGCAAAAGCATGTAAACTACGATTTCATGCTCTAACACAATTGTAGAAATGTGAAACTGAAAGTTCAAAAATGCATACAGAAGTTGCAGAACTCCACAGTGACACCCCTTTTCTTTTCTAAGTGAAAATAAGAGAACGCATTTCTAGACATCATGTTTTTTATTCCTGTTACTGAAAAAAAAAATTAGTAAAATTGTAAAAATAAACTACATTTGTGTGTTGAATAACACAAAGCACAACAGTTAACTCACTTTTGACCGCATTTTTATCATCATAAGTGGATGAAATGGGATGCATTCCAAAGTTTTCATCGCCATCCCCACCTTGATTTTCAGCAGCTGAATCATCAACCCTACGAGCAGAGTTCTGTTTGTGGGGAAACCGTTGCATGTTGAACTCGCGACTGCCATCATGCTCATAACCTCGGTCTTCTTGTTCTCTCCTATCACGATCTTCCCTCCTTTCCTTTTCTTTTTCACTACGTCTCCGTTGCTCTTTGTCTGATCTTACATGGTTTGGATCAGGATGGTCGATACTGAAGTCTCGATCAGCATGGGAAGTGGTAGTCCTTTCTTTCTGGAAGGCGGTAAAAAGAACCAATTATTAGGAAGCAATCCATATGAAATCAAAAGAGAAGACAAGAGTAAGGAAAAACCTTATCAACTTGCATTTGGCGCATTATGGGCATGGCAGAGCTCCTATCACGAAGAATAGAATGCTTAACGGATGGAGCATGGTGAGTGGCTGCAGCTGAAGAATCAGGTAGAAAATGAGTAAACTCCATAAGCAGATCATGATGGTCTTGAAAAAGTGTAGCGACCTGCAACAGAAAGAGAATTTAATTAATGATAACAATGTGCAAAATTTAGATGTCCTCAGACAGTTAAAAATTATGGAGGGCTTAAACAGATGAAAAATGTTGACAAAAATATATGATGAATACCTCCTGGTAGACTTCAGTGATGGATTTATTTTCTTTTCTGTACATGTTCAAAATGTCTAAAAATGATTTGTAAACATGATCATCACCTTGAAACCTTGCCTGCAGAATACAATTAACAAGGCTAAAATTATTGAAACCAAAACTATATTCTCCAATTATGGCTATGGAACCAAATTTATACCTTAATTTTGTTTACAAAATTGATTGCTTCTTCAAATTCAACAGGCTTTTTCTGTGGAGGTTGTTCATCCTCTAGAGGGAGGGTGATCTCATATCCCTTAGGCAAGAAAGTATTGAATCCTAAAATTAGGTCACGATGACCTTTAAATAACTCCTTCACCCTTGCTATGACACCGGCAGTGTCAATTCTGAAACCAACAAAACATAGGAAATGCCTCAAATTGCCAATTAATAGTATTTGAAAAAAAAAATAGAAAATAATATTAGAACATATTACACAGAATTTCATGATCAACCTTTGTGCTTTGAAATCTTTCATGACCTCAAGAAAGTCATCATATTTTTCCCTTTTGTCTTGAAATATATCCTTCACAGCCTTGAGATAAGCCAAGGCATCATTTGTTGTAAGCTTCTGTCCGCCTCCACTTCCTCCGCCACCATTACTAGCTGCTCCTCCTCCCATTGTCTGGGGTGGCCCAGAACTTCATTGCACAACGATATTTACACATGAGAAGCAGATGAATAAATCACAAGATTCAAAACATGCCCAATAGGTCATTTTGTAGATTCAACTAAAACTTCATCTCAACCTATATCAATCTCACACACTTTATTAATATAACGTGCATAAGAAGAATGATTACTAGAATAATTGCTAATTAAGGTTCCTCTCACATACATAAGCAGAATTAGGAGAATCCAGCCAAAAACTAATCTTTCTTCACCAATCAATCAAATTAAGAAAACTACCAAAAGCTTGACTGATGAACTAAATAGTAGACTAGAATTACAAAAAAGAATTAAATAAAATCACCAATTAACAAACAAAAAAACTAATCAAACACAAATCACCCATAAAAATCACTAATACTGAGCTTAATTCAAGTTAATGATAATATAACTTGCTTCAACAATCAAACACTAATATACAATAAATTGAGAAAAAAAAAATAAACAAAAACAAAGAAGAACTTACGTTTCTCCACGAGAAGAGACCATAGGTCTTTTAACTTGAGAGCTGACGAAAACATCATCTCTTGACCTCTTCATCGTTTTCTACAGCCAAACTCTCTCTTCTCTTCTCTTCAACAACAAATCATGCTCCTAAAACTTCAATTAAACAAAGAAAAATCAGAAAATCGCAAATTTAAATACCAAGCAGATCTAACCATAAACAAACCGAAATGAACCAAAATAAATAAACAGATCACTTAAAAAACAAAAATAAAAAATCATACAATATTTAAACAAAACAAAGTAATTCGCATTTACTTGAAGAGAAAGCGACGTCCAAAATTAAGCCAAAAATCAAAATTTACAGAAACACAGAAAAAGATATCATTTTACTATCTCAATTCCCAAAAACGACTTCAAATAAACCAAAAAAGAAAAAAAGCTGATAATGGAGATGCGGTTCTGAGGATTATTTAACGAAACTTTCAAGGAGGGAATTTCGATAATTAAAGCTTTTTATGTTTTATTTTTTCTCCTTTGTAGAGAGAAGCAGAGGGAAACAGGATTCAATGTTTTGTTTATTATGTTGATTATGTTGATATATATATTGGAGGCTTTGTTATGAGTTATTGAAAACCATAGTTAAAAGAATTAGAGAGTGAATGGAGAATTTTTATTTTTTTATGGAGAGTGGATATAGTAAATTAGACGGCCGTTAACCGGTTGCTTTACCGTCTATAGACGGTTTGTGAATACAAATTAGGGCATGGTTAGGGCTTTTGGTTTTTGTTACATGAGTGAATTTTCAGATTTGGGAAGGGATTGTGTAGTGGCAATTTTTGTAATTTTTTGTACATTTTACGGGTATATAAGGTAGATTGTAAGAAGAAAAAGGGGAGTGGTAATGTAACAAAATGTGTTTCAAATTGTAACTTTTTTTTTAATGGTGATTTAGGGTTAGAGTTAAACTAATGATTTTTTTTTTTGGTCTCGATTTAGTTGTTGGTTTTTGATTCATTTATGTGGGTATTAGAATTATTTGACGGTAATTACTTATTAGGAGTTTTATTTTTTTTTTATGAGGGTGAAATTGAATTAAGACTATGAATAGAAAGAAAAGGCAAAATAATAATTTATTTTTTAATTAATAAAATTTTAATTAATTAGTTACGAGATTAAATTAATCATTAAATATTTTCTCTAAGTGCTTCTAAGAATAAAGAGTTTAAACTCTTTGAGAAAAATCTCAAGTTCGTGTCTCTCTCTTCTTTTCTATATGTGCGATTCATAAAAAATTTATTCCTCCTTATTAACTACTAATGTTGTTTATAATTAAAAAAAAATTCTCCAAGTTGTGAAAATAAAATAATATAATAGTTATCTGCAAGAGTGGCTGTCATTGGAGAACGGATAATTCAACAAGGAACTTGAAAAGCTAACTTGTTTAATAGGCCACTTGGGTTTTTGAAGGTAATCTTTAGGCCCAAAAATGATAGACCTTAAGGTATATTTCCCTTATGGGCTTATAATGTTTGTTTTATGGACATGTGAGGGCTAAAAAAGTAACCTTCTCCAGACTTTGGCCCGTTTACAGCTCAGGAGTCAAGCAAGACTCTAATTCCTTTGTTCTTTTCTCTAGTCACGTTCCAGTTTGGGTCGAGTCTAATTCACAGCTCAGCTTATGATATTGTTAATTTGGACTCGAACGCAATCTCAAATTCGTCAGTTGGTTATCATGATTCAAGTTCAAATTCAGATCGAAAATCAAATATGGATAGCTCCAATCTGTACTTGAACCTGCATTTTTCTAATTTAGATCGAGTCCAGATCGAGTTCAAATCCCACCCTATATTCTTTATCTATAAATTACAATCTATCATTCTCCCATGGATTGCTTGCAGGCTGCAGTAGTTTCATTCCATATTCCTACCCTACTGCACTACTTCCAAGGGGATTTTTGTTTTAATCTCAACTCGACTCTTCCGAGATTCCAAGTTTCCTTTACTTTCGTGATGTATCAATGTACCAATGTTAATAGAAATGTTTTATATGAGTGTGACACCGTTTAGAATAATTCGTGCATAAAAATTAAATTTTATTTTATTTTATTTTAAAATAAATTTTAAAGTAATAAAGTAATTCATAATAATAAACTTTTCAACAAGTCCACTTCATCATGGTAAAGATCAAGAGGATTTTTTTTAAGTATTAAATTATATTAATGCTCAAATTTAATTTTTTTATTATTTTTTTATGCTTCTAAAATTTTTGGTGGAATTATTTTAATTTCATTTTTCTTACTATAACAATGACAACCTTTTGTTGTTAAGAATGATTCAAAAGTTGAAGTTGAGATTCTTGGTATTATAATTTATATCGTTTATTTATTTTGATACATATTTTCTGATAAATCACATTTAATATTTAATATTTTTACATTATTTAATTATATCAAATTTGTTAAATATATAATAAAATGTGTGTGGGTAATTCTATATTAACTAATAATAAAAAATATGAATGATTTATAATAAAAAAAAATAACTTAATATAAATGGTTTAGACCATTTTTTATTATAAAATTTAATTTATTATAAGTTAAATACCTAATATTAATACCTTTACAATTATTTTGTGTTGTACAGTCATATAGAGAAATTACTTAAAAAATGATTTTCAAGACTTAGCCTTTTATACGTCCATTTTTTTTATTGAAAAAAAAAATCAAAATTAAGAGATTACATTAAACACTTTCTTTTATAAGTTATACCATAAATTTCATGTAATATTAAACTACTAGTTGCTTGAAAATTGGTGTAGACTGTAAATAATCAAGAATTTCCTCCAAATTAAATGGAATTTCTTCCAAGTTTACTCTAATTAACTATATAACTATATTATTGCCACTTCATCATGGAATAAGGTTTATAAACATCTTTTCAATTCTTAATTTCGACTTTGAAAAGTAGTGTCCAAATTTCCTTCAATTAATTTGGTATATGCATTTAATTTATTTATTATAAATTTCAACCTCTAAAAAAATTAATTAATCTAATGAATACGGACGGTATATTTTAAATTAAAACAAATAAAATTTAAAAATAATATAGAATGTTTGAAATCTTAAAAATATTGAAATTTAAAAAAAAAAAATTATGTGTTCTTTATTTTTTAGAAATTTATTTCCCAAATTTATACGTAAAAATATTTTTTTTCCTGTATACCTTTGCATACTGAATCAAATTTCTGGCTCACCGTTTTGCAAAAACTAACATACAAAATTATAAATCAGAAGAATATAAAGAGAAATGTTTGCCTGATAAGTTAAACAATGATATGGGGAGGAGAAGATAGATCAAGAGAGAAGGAGTTGTGTGTGCCAGATTCAATGGTACTTCACAAGCGCAACTCTGAAAGTCATTTTACTTTATAAAAAGGTAATTAATTTCTTCATACGTACTGACAGAGAATTTTCTTGCTAGACTTTCTGACCAAAATTCTTACAATGTACCAAGATTCATGCTGTTGTACCCAATACTTAGAATTATAAACCTAAATATCATTAATGAACTTTGTCGGAGTTGCTGAGATTTTTGGTTAAAATCAAAGCAAATCAAGAAGTAATGGCTCTTCTTATCTATGATAAGAATTGTAGAAAATCTAATGTTAGGTAGATTAGTTGTTGGCTAAACAAGCCACTCTCTCCCTATAAAAGAACTGCCGTAACATGAAAAAGACGAGTGAGTTGGAGAGGAATTAATTCTTGTAAGCAGTTCAAGTTCAAAATGAAGAAAAAGAAGAGAAAAAAGTTGCAGCCTCTGTTTTTTGTGTTCTCTGTTTGTAGCACGTATTTTTTTAAATAATAAATCTAAAAATGATTTCCCCTCTCAAATATTAAAAAAAAAAAAAAAGTATTATGCAATGTATATTTGTTTTCTAATCCTCTGCATCTCCAACAAACTTAAACTCTCACAAGTACTCTAGGGCATTGCTGCAACAATCATAATTAATTAAGGGATATAATTAAGCTGCAGCAATTATATTTATTAGAATGTAAACAAGTCAAGCTAGCTAATTACACTTTGCTCGTAAAATAGTGAATTTGATTGTCTTTTACACTTTTAATTGAATTAATTTCCAACTATAAATAAATAAATTTTAGGCTTTATTTGATTTAATTGTTCGTATTAGTTATTGCTGATAGTTGTTAGCTTAGCTGGTGGTGGCCGATAACTCATAGTTATTGCCTAATAGCTAACTATTGTAGGTTTGGTAAATTTATTATTAATTGTTAACTGTTAATCTGTTTAATAATCATTAAGAATAAATATTAATATTTATCTTTTATTTAAATATTATTTTTAAAATGATAATTTAATCTTTTTATTTAAATAAGTAATAGCTTTCCAGAAAAAAAACTTCAAATTAAAGTTTTTCTAAATAATTTTTTTTTACTATTTTACAGTTACCTAACAATTAACAATTGCTAGTAATCAAATGATATTTTGTTATTGTTGGAAATTAAAAAACTAATAGCTATATCAAAAAATTTTATCAAACACTCACTTACTTCTAAAGTACTCAACTCAAATGATTTAAGAGTCTAATTACTGAAATATTTATTTATTTATAGTATATCAAGTAGCATATTTATTAGTTTTTATTAAAATTATATTAAGTTTAATTTTTGATCACTTACATGAAAATTAAAAAATATTTCATTATCTCATTGATGTTTTGAAAAAAAAAAAAATTATAATTAATAAGATGAGAAACAAATTTATTTAAAATTAAAATTTGAAATTATAGTATACAAACATTCATATAAGATTATAATTTCAAGTTTGATACATGGGTTTGCTAAATTTATTTCAAGTCTTTTTTTACTTAAATAACTTTATTTATTTACTTAAACACTATAAACTGGAACTGATTCAGGTGGCCTCAATAACATTAGCAAATAATATATTTATCAAATTTATGAGAAGTTGGTTAATTCTATAGAAGCTTTTATCACGAATAAGAGTCATGTTGGTTGGACTATCTACAATTTTATTTCATTCCCAATAAATCTGTAAATTATAAACAAGTTTATATGTAAATTTATTTTAGTTTGAAATTATAAACAAGTTTAGATGTAAATTTTTAATAATGATCAAGTTAATCCAAAATCAAATGTTTAGACTATGTTTTTTTCAATGTACCCAAAACAAAAAAGAGAAATTGTCAGGATACAAGACAGCATAAAATAGATAAAATTAATTGCATTCCAACTTATAGTATTAAAATCAATCCGGAACTTCTATCTAATTTGATATTTCATTTTATATTTTATATTTTTTTTATATGTCATATTATTAATAAAAATTATTAATTATTAAATTATTTAAAAAATAATAATACATAATATAAAAAATAAAATATCAAATAAAAAAATATAAATTGCATTAAAACCACACCAGAAGCCAGAAATGTAAATGTCTTGGGACTTGGGCTGAACCATCCAAGGACAATTGATTTTAAAAATATTTTTTATTTAATATTTCAATTAATTATCGGTAATTTTCTTAAGAGATATTATATATAAGGCAAATTATAAATATATATCCAATACAACATAGAAATAAATATAAATAAATTAAAACTCCTCATTATCAATACCAGACTCGAATCTGGGATCAAAATGTACAAGGATCTCAGTTCTATCTAATTATATTAAATATCATTTGCTAATTAATTATCAATAATGAGATTTTATATTTGACTCGTTGATATTGAAATTATTTTTAAAATAAAGAATTTATAACTTTAAATTCCAATAAATAATAAAAAGATATCTTAATTAACTTTCCTGAGGGCTATAAGTTATCTATTGTATAATATGTTTATTTTGTTTTGTATATAACTGTTATAAGCCATCTCTGTCAAAATAGATGTGAGAAATAAGAGGTCCTAATCATATACATCTTATTAGTTGGTATATAAGGTTGCCTGGCTACCTAATTACCAAATTTTGATATCCAAAGCCTTATAAATTCTGCTCTAATTATATTCATCATCTTTACCTTTTCTTTAATAACAATCTTTCTGCTATAAATAATTTAATTAATTAAGTTGAATAGCACAGTGAGACATTGAATTAAAAGTAATAGTATAATGAAGTGATGCCCTGCCAATATCATGCCAGCAGCCCAACACTGATAGTTTCACTGGATCTGCTAATTATTCAAGAATTATAAAATTAAGAACTTTTATACAAGAAAATATATATATATATATATTCAAGTTTATTTGAAGACAAAAATCATCCATTATATAGAAGTGAAGCCAAAAATGAGTCAATGATTGTGTTGCAGTTTCCATGTGGAATTATTAGGTTTAATGATAGATTTAACTAATGCTAACTAACATTAATTATATGTAATATTTATTAGTATATAATAAGGTCTATTAATTAAGAAAATCCTGTTTTTAAAAAAGAAATATATGTAACAACTAACATGATATAGAGTCAGGACAGAACATCACTCTAGGAAGAATGGACCGACCACAATAGCAGTATACCCTACATGGGTTTATTTCACCATATAGTCTAGTCTAATCCATATAATTGAGAATCTATCAATTTTAATTTTATTTTTCTCTAAATGGGTTTCGTTTCATATTGTTTGTGCAATACTTCCATTTCATGTATTTTGCCTATTCCCAGTTAGATCCACTGGTAAACCTGGTCCCTCTACTTAGGCTTCTTTAGACATAAAGCTGATAACAATAGCAAAGGTTACTGAAAAACTGCTTAATTAATGCTACTTTGTTATGTAAACGATTGAGAGTATGAAACTTATTAAAGAAAAATCTCAAAAGTTTGGTATCTTATGTCTATGGAAATATTCAAATTAGAGAAATTATTAGATAAGACATAAGTATTTTTCTCTTACTCATATAAAAATAAGTATATATGTAATTAAAATGAAGATATTCTCATATGTGTTCACTTTTATATCAATTATATGAATAGGAAGAATATGTTTCCGTCCTATTTAATAATTTCTCTTCAAATTAAGTTAAAAATTAGAAAACACTAATAAGTTTTAATTTAATAATATTATATTATAATATTTTCAAGACAGTAAAATTTTGAATTCAAATATCAATAATATTGAAATTTACTAAAAAAATTATATATAAACTTATTATTGCTTGATGAACAAAAAAAATTGAGTAGAAACATCCTTAGCTTTGGTGAACTTGTTCCATTCACTAATCAATAATCACTCACTAAAGAAATGTAATCCTCAATCTTTCTTAGCCATTCAAAACTTATCCTAGCTAGTAATTAGTCCACTTCAGAGGATTAACAAGTGATTTCTCCATAACAACCAGCAAGCAATCAAATATACATTTCATGAGTATGAACTTCCCATAGTGTATACCATTTTCTTTGATGATTCTCACTCGCAAACTAATAATATTTGTCTATTTAAAATCAAGTCACTATCACATTTCATGAAATCATTAAGGCATTCCTTAGATATTGTGCCCTTGTCTAACAAGATCAAATGTAAAATCCAAGGCCAATTGAAAGATACAGCTCATAAGACAAATGTCTCAAACCCCACACCAAAGACATAGATCGATTTAAGAGTTGCCTAACAAAGACAAATGGCTAAAGTAGAGATATATACAGGACACCCAAAGGCCACTTGACAGATGGCGATGGCCGAGTGGCTAAGAAAAGAGAACTTTTAGGGTTTTAATTCTCCCCCCACCCCAAACCCTAAATGATTCGCTCCCAACACTGAAGCTTACATGTGGTAATGTCTTTGAAGAAGGAAAACACACATGCGATTGGGAAGTACTGATACAAGAAAACTACAGAAATTCGATGGTTTTGTTCACAATTTTCAGCCTCGCCCCCATGTGATCGGCCTTCCAAATCAAAGGACATTGTTTATCAAATAGGGTCTGCCTCTAAGTCAAGCAACATAAAAATGGGCCATCATGCTTTTATTAGTCTCTATATCAATTAACATCTATCTGTTGATTTCTCCTTATCTAACGCCCCCTTTTGGTTCTCATATCCTTATCATAAATTCATCATTTTTTGTCATGGTTTTTAATTTATATATGATAGAAACTAAAAAAGAATCCAATACATTTGTTAGTGTAATTAAATTTCAGTTGAAATCAATTTAATTTCAAGTACGTAATGTTTTTTATGTAAAAAATTTATTAAAAACAGTTGAGATGGTTAGAGTTTGAACTCCTAATCTCCTAATCTTTTGCGCTGAGATAATTTTTATATTTTCAATATTTATAATATAAATGACATCTATTATATTATAAGATAAACATTGATTACTAAATTATTAATTCATTTATAGTAATAAATTTTTTCTAAGAATTAACCTAGAAATATAAAATTTACCACCTCTATACTTAATATCACCTTCAATAATATAAACTGATGATAATTGAAGTCAGTACTTGGGATCTAATAATTAAACTATTTTTACTGCTATATAATTGAAGTGCTTCTGTCGAGTAAAGTGAGAAAAATGTGATTTTTATCATCAAAGGTGTTTCAAGTAAAGCTAAAGCAGATTCTTTCCTATTTTTCAATTTGTTATCTTTCCTGGCTTGCACTAACTTTTATCCTACTTACTGTGCCCTCTCAATAATTTCAGATCTAATCCCCTTTCTTACATTAAAAAAAAAAATCTGTAAGAACTTATATGACATGTATTAGAAATTAATGGACCTTCTCTAGTTGCTTAGGTAAGTTTTCCCATTAGTGAAATGTCAGATAATCCAATAAAACTGATTGAAGTGTATCCTTCTAATATTGACAAAAAACACCAAATATACCATTCTTGCTAATAATTAATAACAAGTCAATATTATTACCAACCCGGCTAGAATTTGATATATCTTAAGTAAAGTCTCGATTTTAAATCTTTTGAATAAAGAAAATAAGTGATGATCTCTTAAGTCTAAACTCAACTCAAATCTAAATTTAATCTGATCCAATATAATTCTCAAATACCAAATGATTTATAAAAAAAATAACAAATCAATATCATTAACCGTCTACCTAATAATGTGTTATAGTATAAAAACATTAAAACTTAATCCTTATTAATTTGGTTCTATAAATTCAATGGCTGTGTTTATCTTCAAATTAGTTGGTTATGTTTTGGTTTATCTCATAATCAGAAGTTGGCATATGTCGCAAGTTAGTTAGGCTTTGTTGCCAAAAAAACTCTGATACACGACTCAGCTCAATCTGGTTAAAACTTCAATTTTTTAGTTGAAATTGAAGTATATATATATTGGCATTTTATTAAACTCACTCTGCTAAATTAATAAATATTTAACCTTTTATAGTTAATCGATTGTATTATAAGTTAAATTTAGGTAATCATAATTAGAATTATAATTTAAATTCAAAAATTTTAATACTAATTACCGGTCTTCTGAACAAATTTGCAACACATAAAAGATATTTCACCCATATTTTATGCTATGAATAATCGAACAACTTATAACGGAACCAATCAATTTATAACCGAACAATCTCGCGATCAGTTGTATTAATTAATATCCATGGATATTATTATGATTGTAAGTGACAAATAAGTATATATTAAATCATAATCAATATAAAAGTTAATATAGTTAAATAGAGTGTTTTGGCAAGAGAAACTGTGTCTCATTTTAATCTGAATGCAATAATTTATTAAAAAAAATATCTCACATCAAATAATGATAAAATAAATAAAGAACTTATAAATAAGTGGGTGTTGAACTTAATACAAGCCAATTGATTTTGTACAAGTGAATTTCAATACTTGCCCATTTATAAGTCCACTTATATATGAGACTATAGACTTTAATATAATTATTTTTATTAATTTTTATTGGACCTTATTTTCATTTTTTTTATGACCACATAATTTATCAGACTTGACTAATTTATTCTAAAGTCAAAAGGGACTCTCAATAAGTAAATTTTTTTCAATATTTATTTTTTTTATTCATAAAATTTAAATTTGAAATTTTATTTATAAAAAATAAATTTTTTACTGCTTGAATCACAATATATTAGTTGCTATTTTATTTCTTTAATATATAATGTTGAAAGCCAAACTTGAAATACGATTAGCAAAAGGTGAGTCCAAAACTTTAAAAAAAAAAAAATTGTAAAGGAGTTAAATTGATAACAGTAACCCAAAAATGCCAAACCCTTTTGCTATTTATTAAAATGAAAGAAGGTCACATGAATTCTAATTTCTAGTTTGTGTCAATATTTACCCTTCAAATTAGGGAATGTTATTACAACACAATTTGCTAGTTACTTATTGTCTTTCATGTTGATGTTTGTCACTCGCTTAATGCTTCAATGTATCATAATTGCAATTTAACTTGATTCACGGGGCATCTTTTCTTCATATTCCCTAGCTAGTTGTACTAGCTATTTTTTTTTAATAAAAAAATTATTAAATGTATTAATTATTATTTTATTCAATCCAAATAGCTAAATAGATGATATTATTTTCAATTTAAAATAATTTTATAGGACATATCGAGCATTAATAATACATATATTTTTTTTAACGGTTATTGATTTTTAATTTCAAGTTATAAAATCAAACAATATAATTAATATTTAAATATCATATATAACGAATTAAGAATAAAGAGAACCAACATATAATAAAATAAATTTAATAAATATATTTTAAATAAATTATTATTTCATTTATAATATTTAAGTTAATTAATGAAATGATTCGTCATTTTTTTTTTAAATTAATTGATAATATTTTTATTTTCGTCAAATCTTTTAATCTTTTTAAAAATAAGAAAAAAGTTATTAATTAATTTTTTTTTTATTTTAATTCAAATCATTGACTAAAATTTAACCATAAAATTTTTCAATTATAACTTTTTTGTATATATATATATATATATATATATATATATATATATATATATATATATATAAGCATTTTAAATTTAACAAAAAAATATAAAATGAAATAAAAAGATTAAAGAGTATAATGAAAATAAAAATAAAAGAATATTTTATTAAATTTTAAAATAAAAAATTAAAATAATAATTTATCTATATATTTTTTCGATCATCCAACTACCTAGTTGTGCTACTTTACTACTAGCTAGACAAAAAATAAATAAAAAATAAATAAAAAACTTTTGGTAGGTATATGTGAAAATTATGGTTTGGGTGTGTTGACAATTTCACAATGGGTGGGTCCCTGATCATAATCACATGCATCACATTGGCTACCGAGTATTTATAGATTGCAAATGAAAGTCAAAAACAGTACAAGTAAAAAGATCGAATGGTTGGGATTTGGTTAGTTCTGATCAATTATTAATGAGGCAATTGGATCTCTGATTCATGATGGAAAAAAAAAAAAAGAAAAAAAAAAATGATGATGATGATAAAAAATATTTACCGCAACAAGCAAACAAGATATTATCTCCCTTTTAAAATAAATATTTTAATTATAAAATATATAAATATTAAAAAAATTTATTAAATTATTTTAATATTTAATATCTTCTAATTAAATATAATTATTTTATTTATTATTTTAATATTTCTCTCTTAATTAAGTGTAATTATTTTTTTATTTTTAAAAAATAATAAATATTTTTATTTTTAAGTTTATATTTAATATAATAAATTAAAAATAAGAAGTTATTATTGAAAAATTAAGATAAAATATTATTTAAATTAAAAAAAAAGGCAATTTTATTGAGACGAATTAAGAATATATATATATTTATTTTGCGATGAGTAATAAATAAAGGAAAATAAATTAAACTGAAAGGGTAATATAAATTCTACACAAACCCCTAAGTCCAATCATGTCTTGCTTTTGCTTGAAACTCTTGTTTCTTTCAGTTTCATTGTATTGTCCATCCTCAGTGTCACGTGATTGACTGTGCTTAGATCACTTTAACAATGTTTCATCCCATGTCCTTGTCACATGCTCTACATTTGGTTAGCTACCTCTTCTTTCTTGCTTATTCTTCATTGCCAACTTAATTAAATATTATTATATCTATCCTTTCAAGCTTTGCATTGTGGGCATCTTTTTCTTTTCTTTCTTAGTTATTAATTACCTTGTGATCAAAAGTGTCTCATTTTTATTTTATATTTTTTTAAATATTATATTATTTATTTTTTAATAATTATTTATAAATAATATGACATATACTTAAAAATAAATATAAAATATAGAATTTGTACTGTGGTTAAATATATGCTCTTTCCATTACCCTATGCACTACTTCCACTAGAAATGTTCATTTCTAATATCCTAATGATAATGAATAACATGAAATTTATTTCATGTTAAAAGAAAATCAAATCTAAAACTATTTTTAAATAATGAAATTTATTATCATCCTGTTAAACTTAAGGGAAGTTTTTAATGTGATTAATGCAAGTTTAAGTATAGAAATATTTAATTTATTCATGTAAAATCAAAGATATGAATAAGTATGCATTTAGCATAATTAAAATTGAAATTAATCACTGTTTAATTTAGTTAAACAATACAAAATGAAATTATTACTATTATTTAATGAAATTATTATTTCAATAATACAATAATTCAAGACCTTTGAACTTTTTTTTTTTTATTCTTGTAATTTCTCTTAACTTATTTAATGGAATTCAAATGAAACTTTCTAATAATAATTGTTAATTTTGTTATACAAATACAATATTAGTACAAAAATGAACAGGACTAATTTAATAAGATTTTTTTTTTACTGTATTTAAAATGAAAAATGAAATATCATAAGTGGCTGTCATGGATATAATAAGGTTTTTGTATAGATGCATGAATTGAATATGATAAAGAACCAACCACCATACTATATTCCTCTCATGTGGGTCAGCCAAAGCTTAAGATATCAATTTTTGCCTAAACCATTTTCAAGGAAAAAAACAAAGTCATTAAAAATGATTTTATATCTTACAACCAAATCAACCACATTAAATCAAATTTGCACACTAAAAATATATATTTTCTTGAACAATAAATTCATAATTTATTTTTTTAATAGAAAAAAAATACATTAAACCAAATTAAGTTGCTTAATTAATTATAAGCTTATTTAACATTCCTATTTAAATTATTATTAAAAATGTTAATTATATTTATAAATCATTAAAATTTATTTCTAAGATAAATTTTGTGTATTTTTATTAAAAATTCAAAATAGCTGAGTAACATTATTCTAAAATTATACTTTTTCACAAAATAAAGGTTTTCAAGAAAATCAATTTTAATTTTAATATCAAAAGATTATGTATTGATAATATATATGAAAATATTTTTTTTTAAAATTAAGTTATAGTTGATTTGAATGGCAATAATTTGGACCTTATATTTTATATTTGAATTAAATTTTTTGTTTGAATAATTAAATTAAGTGAATTTATATTTGATTTAAATTCGTCGTGAAATTTTATTGTTTAAAAATTTAATATTTTAAATATTATTTTTTATCTATTTATTTTAAATTTATTATCTTTTTAACCTAAAATCTTTTTTTTTTTTAATTTCAAATTTTATATACTTCCCAAATAAGAGATTTATAAATATTAAATTATAAATTTCAAATATAAAATTTAAAATTTAAATTTTGAATCTAAATTTAAACATCTAAATACATCCTTAATTTATTTAAATAAATAATTTGATGAAATTCATGTTTTGTGGGTCGATATAATAAATAAAAAAAAAAAAAAAAAACATTTTCTTTAACTAACATAAAAGTATTAATTTATAGTGAAATTAATCCATGAATTATTTTATTTTATTTATATAATTTGTTTTTTTGAAAAATAAAAAACATTCCAAAATATTGTTGGAAATTTAATTAAAAGCAGCAAATCATTATCATTATTTATCTAAACTCTATAGCAAGCAAAAAGAATTCTAAGTTTGCTTGACCAAAATCCAAAGGGACAGGCAATGTTTAATTATTTGTTTGGTTTTGTTTGAAAGCCGGCAGGCCTCAGGATTTCACATGTGCCCACATGACTTCCTAAAATTATTGGCACTTCTTTCTTTCTGTAGATTCAGATGATCCAAATTCTATTGACATTCTTTTGCATTCATAATAATAATAATAACAATAAGTTATTTTTTTTAACATTTAAATTGTTATGTAAAAGAGTTAAACAAATTCAAGAGTTTAAATATTTGAGTTGCTTCTTTCACTCTACACAAATATTATCAATTTTTGCATTTTGATGTTGTGATATATATACATATAAAAAAAATTATTTTATAGTAAATATATACCTATAATAATAAATTAATAGTGTTATTAATATATTAATCATACTATTAAATATTTATAATAATTTTATACATCAGATAATTCAAGTAATGTTAAAAATAATTATGAAAGATTATTAAAATTAAAATTAAAATTTTTAATTTTTAAAAGTAAAAAACAAAACATTAAACTACTAAATTAAGTATAATTGATTTTCTTTTAGAATTGTGAAAAGTTAATTTGATCATCAATCTTTTACTAAATATAAAACCTAGCTGAAGTTGAACATTACTTAAAAGTATTATAAATTTAATTGAAAAATAAATAATTTTAATATAATACATTTTTTTTATCATAACTCAAATAATAATATTAAATAATTTCCTGAAAAAATTATCAAACAATTTCACATAAAAATAAAAAATATAAATGTTTAGATTTAAATTTTTTATTACAATTTATAAATTCTTATTTTGCAGCTAGAAAAAAAAAATATATCACTTTTCTTTTCTTTTTTTTTAATTTCCTTTTTCCTCTTATCCAAATAAATAAATAAATAAATAAAATTATATCAGTTAATTCAGTTTGGGGAGCTATTCCCAATTCCCACTGCCCCCTCCTCAAAATTTAAATATCCATTCTCAGCTTACTAAATATTGCTAACTACTAACATCTTCTCCCCAACAACACTGCCGCCAGATCCTAAAACTCCCTCCCCCGCCATCGCCACAGCCACTGGCCACCGGCCACCACTACCACCGCTGCAACCCAATGCACTAGAGCTGATTCACAAAATTTCAAACATAAACAACAAAATGTCTCCCCAAAAAAGATCTTCACCTAGTCCACCGTCTACAACCACCACCAACGATCTCAAGCACCGAGTCATAACTTGCCTTAACAAACTCTCCGACCGAGATACACTCTCTCTTGCCACCACCGAGCTCGAATCGATTGCTAAAACCCTAACCCACGACTCCTTTTCCCCTTTTCTAAACTGCATTCACAATACTGATTCCTCCTCCAAGTCCTCTGTTCGCAGGCAATGTGTCAATTTGTTAACTCTCCTCTCCAATTCCCATGGCAACTCTCTCTCTCCTCACCTTTCTAAAATGATCTCCACTCTCACTCGCCGCCTCCATGACCCTGACTCCGCCGTACGATCCGCCTGTGTTGAGGCTACCACTGCTATGTCATCGCAGATCACGAAACCGCCGTTTTATACTCTGTCCAAGCCGCTTATTGAGCTTTTGACTCTTGACCAGGATTTTAATGCTCAGATCGGTGCTGCTATGTGTTTGGCGGCAGCGATTGAGGCGGCGCCGGAGCCGGAGGCCGAGCAGTTGAGGAAGGTGTTACCGAGGCTTGGTAAACTGGTGAAGGGTGAGGGGTTTAAAGCGAAAGCGGCGTTATTGAGTCTGATCGGGAATATTGTTGGGGTTGGTGGCGCGTCAAGTAATGGATTGTTGGATTGGTTAGTGCCATGTTTGGTAGAGTTTTTGAGTTGTGAAGATTGGGCGGCGAGAAAGGCAGCAGCGGAGGCATTAGGGAAAGTGGCTCTAGTGGAGAAGGAATTAGCAAAGGAGCATAAAGCTGTGTGCTTGAGTTCTCTGGAGAGCAGAAGGTTTGATAAGGTACATTCTTTCCTTTTTGTTTATTCTTCTTCTACCGGATTTTCTTCGATTCTGTTCGGTTGCTTAGAAAATGTGGGAAACAGGAAGAACCAAAATTATTTTTTTTCCTTTTTTTTTTTCATCTGGCGAAATTGGCCTGATATGATATTCACTGTAATAGGTGAAGGTGGTTCGGGAGACTATGAATCGCTCCTTAGAATTATGGAAGAAAGTTGCTGGCTTTTCTGACGAAGTTTCGGAGCCATCTCAATCTAAATCTTCTTTAATGGGTAAGATTTTTTTTTTTTTTTTTCAAGTTTATTATTTTTTAGATCACTAATGGTGCTTATGATTGCTAAAAGAGTTCATTACCTGTTTAATCTTGTAGTAGTGAATAATCAAGATTAATAAAATAAGAGTTTACATATGTCTTTCAAGAATTAATAAAAATAATTTATATATGTCTTTCAAGTAAAATTTTGATTTTTGTCCTGTTTTTCTCATTATAATTGAAGAGTTTTGCATAGTCAGTTTGGTACTTTGTAGTGAAATAAGCTGTAATAGACCAATTTCACATCATGTTATTTATGCTTTTCTGGGTTTTGCCATGGGGCCAGATAATGCTACCGGTGAAAGCTTCCCATCTGCCACTGATGCTTCTCACGAAGTTGGTTTCAATTCTCCTAAGCCAAAGAAAACAGTCCCCGCAAACAGGTCCCCCCCATCTGATGCTTCTTCTGTGACCACTGCCAGAAAACAAAGCCCTGTGAAACTTAACAGTGACAATTCAAAGACAGCAACTTTCCGTAAAATGGACCACAAGAAAACCTCTGCCTGGAAAATTGATATTGCTCTACCACAAGACACGGGCTGTGGAGATGATATCAAAAGGTGTGATTCTGGAGTTCTGGAATCGGGGGAGGATGTGAGGAATGGGAACTGTAGGCCAGAAAACAAGCGTATCCTCTTCAGTAGTATCCGAGAGGATAAACTGCATAAGTTTGGTGGTTTGAAATCTGGGTCAAGAGTGGTTCCATGTAATGATGATGAAAACAGTTACAACAAAGATATTGAGGTCAACAATTCTACTGAAGAATTCTTTGAGAACCATAAAGACATTGAGGATCTGTCTTTAATCCGTGATCAACTTATTCAGATTGAAAACCAGCAATCAAATCTTTTTGACCTCCTCCAGGTACATTATTATAGTTTATCTTCTTTTTATTCTCTACACAACGTGTAATTCATGTAAATTGTGATTAATATCTTTCATTCAGTTTGCTAATGCTGATCTTGGTACATTCATTATAATCTCTATACCTTCTAATCATATATTTCAACAATTCATGCTCAATGTTTACCTAGATAGAGACTAACCCTGCATCATCGGTAATCATTCCTGTGTCCATATAATTTTCATGAGTCATGCCTTAAACATCCAATAAAATTTCACTCTTTATTATTCACTAATGCTTTATTCATGACGTAGGACAATAATTGAAATGCTGATGCTCAAATGTTAGAAGAACTATTTGCTGATTTCACTTATTTAATTTTTTACTTGAATATAGAGGTTTATCGGAAGCTCCCAGCATGGGATAAATTCTCTGGAGACACGTGTTCATGGTCTAGAGATGGCATTGGACGAAATTTCATACGACTTGGCATTATCAAGTGGAAGGATTCCTAATACTGACTCTGCAGATAACACGTGTTGTAAACTGCCTGGTGCAGAATTCTTGAGTTCTAAGTTCTGGAGGAGAGCAGAAGGTCGGTATTCTACTTTGAGGTTCTCTTCTCCTGGGAGCATTCAATCACTGCATGCTGTACGAAATATTCGCGATGCAGATGTCAGCAATGAAGCATACAATGCAAATAGGCAAAGATTTCAGCATCAAAACAGAGGTGGATTTGTCATGAATCCGTTGGCTGGTGTTCATAGTGTAGCAAGTAAGAATTCAGGGTTCTATTCAAGTCAAATGTCAGGTAATATGATCCAAGATGAAGGGCAAATTCAGAATGCCAATGGGCTTACCGAAGCTTCTTGTACAACACCAGTAAACTTATGCAGCAGGTAATTGAAATTTTACAGTTTTCTGCGCTTGTATCTGTTTTATTCTCATTTTTGGACATCAATCATTAAATTCTGTTGAATGTTTCTGGCTCTTGGTATGACAAGTAACTGTGGTGATCAGCATCAGCGCTCAACATTTTTCAATATTAATGTTGTTGAATGTCTCAAAGGCTGCAAATGATTTCTAAACATTTTTCTATTATATACTATAGACTTTCTTCTTTTATGTTTTCTTTATATGAAATTCCTATTTCTTTTCTTGGTGAATATGTATTTTTCTGCCATACAAAATAAGGAATCAAATATTACTGGTCCTCCCAGTAGTCCAAATTACACATAACAAAGCAGTTGGGAATCATAGTTGGATCATATAACTGCTGTCATTTTTACCAAAACATTAGTTATGTCTTTTGCATGGTTTCCTGGTTTTCCATATTAATCTTTGTGATCATTCTCTTCTATGTTATCAGATTGCGTGCTTAGTCAAAGTAATAGCATATTTCAACAACAATCTTAACCGAGAACAAGCATCCTTGGTCATCAAAACCCGAAGACAACAGCATCAAGTTTGTCACAGAAGGGCATGAATGTGAAAGTTCTGCATTACTGCTGGCCTCATCATTGATGATTTGGGACTGCTGAAATATACTAATTGAATTCCCTCGTTTAGGGGCAGCATTTCTCTTGTACATCGTGTGCCAGAGCGAGTCTTTGCATATACAATTCTTATTTAGCACTTGCTTCATCGCTGATTCATTCTGTACAGAGATAAGCCTTCAGTCCTTCAGCCTTTTGGCTTGTTATACTTGTTTTCTAGGGCGAATAAAAACATCCATTTTGTGTTAATTTCTTGATTTCTTCTTATAACCCAACTGGGGAATAGTGATGGGAACTGGGAATGCAGCCAGCAGCCTAGGTAACAATGTGGCTATAGAAGGTTTGAGTAATTTCTTCATTTGAGGTAAGATAATGCCAATAAGTTCCTAAAGACTCCCATAAAGATATGGAACTTTGTGCTGAGCAGAGCATTCCTCTCGTTTAAAAAATCACATAGGTATGTGGAACCAGAAAAGTTCTTCTATGGGGACAAAACTAATAGAATAATGAACTGAAATTTAATTTATGTTATAAGGCATATAGATTTCTTAAATTAACATTTCAAGGTTTTATTCAATTATGAGATGATTAATCAGAAATCAATTCACAAAATAAAAATTAAAAACCAAATAGAAAGGAACAATAGAGCATATGGTTCTCCCCCCCAAAAAATCTTGTAATAGAAACCAAATCATATCATCTTTGTATTAGTATGATTAGACCCGTCCTGGTCAGTTGGACTGATGACAACACGTTTTTAACGGATTGGACTTTACATTAAACTAGTTGCGAGAAAACACTTTGCATAAATTTTGATTTTTTTTATTTAATTTATATTTTCTTAACTTATTGTAATATATGTAAAGTATTACTATTATTTTATTAACATTTAAATATTTTTGAGATATTAATATAATTAAATTATACGAGTTGATAAAAAAATATGAAATATATTAATAAGTATAAATTTTAATTGATAGTGATATTTATAAAATATAATGATGTAAAAAAAAACTATTGAAATGACAAAATTTATAAAATATAAATTTAGTAACTTTGTCACATTGAGGAATTTTTTTTTTTTTTTTTTTTTGACAACTTTTGAATTCATTGTTTATTATATATATGGAATAAATAATTCATTTGATAATTTTAATAAATTTTTTTCTTCATTTGAATTAGCATCTCAAACATTGAACCAATAGATGTGGAATATTGAGCCTTGATCCAATATATTGCCGTTTAAGTATTACTCATTAATAGGGTGAGAGATTTAATCGGTATAAGACTAAAAATTATTTTAAAAAAATATTACTAAATTTTGATATGACTAATTGGTTTGGTTGATTTTAATTATAAGATAAAAATATTTTTAAAAAATTAATATTATATAACATGAAATTATATTTCAAATTCATATATGAAAAATTAAAATAAGAGTAATTATATTTTAAATAGTTGAAAATTTTATATTATGTGATAAAAATCAATTTAAAAAAATAAATAAAAAGGAATTTCAAAAATTAATAGAAATAAAAAATAATAAAAAGTCTCTATAAAATTAAAATTAGGTACATATAAATCAAATTTTATAATTTTAATATATTTCATATCATATTAATTTTAGTTAATTTTATATTTAAACCTTAACTAAATAAAAAAATATATATATGTTTAACTATTTTTTAAACAAATCTGAATCATTTTAATAGTAAAACTATGGTTTTTTTTTTATTTAAATAGAATTGAATTAATTTGATTTGATCCCTACTCCACAACAATCTACCCCAATATTTGTGTTTTAAACATCACTTTATATTATAGTAATACAATAAATGTCATAAAACATAATAACTTACATGCTTAGTTATTTTTTATTTTTTTAAAATTTAATAAGTATTAAAAGGATATTTATAAAATCAATCTGATGATGGCATAATGCCTTGTTTTGAATAAAATTAGGTCTAACTGAATCACAAGAAAAGCTGATCCCTTTGGTCTGTATTTCATAGATCCTGGTGACATATCCATGGCTTAGTGAAATAAAACTTGGGCTTTATGGAAAAAAAATAAAATTAAAACAACATTAAGCTTTGGACATAAATTTGTTAACCCAAAAGGAAAACCCCTGAAAACCCATACCAGCAACTGGAGATAGAGAAAGCCTGTAAGAGACTCGGCACATTTTAATCAAATTCATAGAATTAGAAATCATATAACGTCAAATAATGAAACTAATAAATTTTATCGTTTGATAGTAAAATAAAATTTTTAGATTTATAATTTACATTCTTATATATTTATATTTAGTTAAATAATCAAATTTTATAGATTTTAAAGTAAAATACTAATTTATTCTGTATTTTATAATACATCTCTTAATATTAAATTTTAATAAAATAAATAAATTTCAAATAATGGATTTCATTAAAAAAAAAAATACTAATCAGTGATATAAATAATTTATTGCAAAAATACTTATAAATATATATAAATAATTACTAATTAGATGTGCATAAATTTTACAAAGCACTAACATTAACAAAAAAAGGTTTTATCATCAATAAACTTCATCATAGCAAATTAGTGTAGATGATAGTTTTGGAATAATAAAAAATTAATGAAATCTCTCAAACAAGTAAAATCATAGATTTTGTTAATTTTCACCTCCTAAATGAGATTTTAAAATCTTAAAAAATATTAATTTAGGGATATAATAAAATTTATTAATTCCATAAATTGTGACTACTTTTTTAATAACTAAACCAATAAATTTTAATAAAATTTATGGATCTGATGAATTTCATCACCTAAAAATCATCTATCTAAATATGACTATAATGTTAAATTATGAGATTTTTTTAAGAATTAGCTAAAATTATATTTGAATTTGAGTAAATGTATTATCGGTAAATTGTTAGTTTAAATTTTTAGTGTTTTTGTAAGTTTTATTTTTTATTTTATATTTTTTTATATGTCACATTATATATAAAAAATATTAATTGTTAAAATAATTTTAAAAAATAAATAATATACAGGATACACAGAGAAATAATGAGTTAACTTAAAAAAACATAATTGGTGGTATCATATTAGTTTTGAAAATTTTTGTTTAGAAAATAATAATGAGAAGACATGACAGATATACCATACAAGTTGATGGTGGTGGTGGCCCCAATCATGAGTTTTCAAACTTTCCTAATCACATCCATTATTGGAGGCAGAGTTTACATGTTATTATAGATATGAAAATATGACTGGGTGCATGAGTTATTAACTTCTCTCTCTAGCCGCTCTCCACCTTCTTTCTGACTTCTTATTCGGTGTTCTGTTACGGTCATTTTTTATCGGTAACAGTCCTTAAATTTATATTTTTATTATATTAAATATTATTTCTCTGTTTTCTGTCTTTTTTATTTTGATTTCCTTTTCTTAGTTTTGATATTTTTTGTTAGTCTTATATATAGCTTTTTCTGTTTCTTATGGTGGAATTTTTTGTCTTTGATAAAGAAGATGAAATCAAATATTTTATGGTTTTGATTGGATTCAATCCGTGACTAAGAAGTTTTATGATGGCAATCTCTAATTTGGATATTTTATTTATTTTGTGTTTTATTTATTGTATCTTTTTAAATATTATATTATTTATAAAAAAATATTACTTGTTAAAATATTTTAAAAAAAATATAATGTTACCTTTAAAGAGGCACCTTAGACAAAAAAAAAAAAAAAAAAAAAAAGAAAATTAAATAGAAAATTTAGATTGAGACTGTATTCTCTTGACTCCAAGTAAATTTAATATTAGTCAATTTTATAATTATTTATATAAATTTTAAAATCATCAATCATCAATATAATTTATCTGAAACTTAATTCAGTTTATCCATAATTCAAGATTTAGATTGAGATGCTTTTTTTCATAACGTTAAAGGGGTGTAGTGATTTTTTTTTTTTATATCTAAATTTATTTTTGTTATAGATTTAATTTTATCTTTCATTTTCAAACTTTGTGCTATAGAAACATATTGAGAAAATGTGGTTTTGATTTGTGTAATTAATATAAGTTTTATCTATTTTTTTTTAAAAAATTGAAAATATTATTTTATTAAAATTATTTTTATGCAAAAAAAATAAAACATAATTTCTTTTGGACGGCACAGCACATGTTTTAATTAATTATAACAACGCAAAACAGCCTAATGCGTGCTTTACACGATTATCTTTTTAATGTAAAATAATAATAATAAACAAATAAATAAACCTACATACCCTTCTCTTTTTGCCAGCTATCTTCTTCGTATTGGAATTTGGGTAACAGGCAAGCCTAAAGAATTATATATTTCTTAAAGAATTTGTTATCTGACAAGAAAAATGAACATATTAAAAATGTTCTTAATTATTTAATCTATAATTAACGCAATATTATTGTTTTGTTTGAAATGAAAAATATATATATATGAATAAGAAATTGTAAGTGTCCTTTCTTAATTTTTAAAATTTTTAATATATTTTTAAATTTTATAAAATTAGTAAAATATTTTTTTATTTTAAAAAATTAATTTTTTAGTCTCTAATAAAATATTATTTAATCATATTTTTTTTATCCTTCAACTTTTAAAATTTTTTAAGATAAATTATTATTTAATTCTTAAAATTTATTAAAATTAATAAAATAATTATTTTATTATAAAAAATTAATTTTCTAATTCTTAATTTATAGTATTTATTCTTAAAATTTTTATATTATTTTCTGGACGCGAGAGATGTTTATTTCGCGTCGGCCATATATATATATATATATATATATATATATATATATATATATATATATATATTTATAGTGAAAATTAGATTAAGGGTTTAATTAGTTATTCAGAAAGAATAATCTATTCCCATAATTTCACATATTGAATATTGCATGAAGGAATGAAAAATAATAGTTAGGTTATGTATTATGATATTGTAGACTTGTAAGTGGTCCGACAATTTTAATAATGTTCTTTACGCAACTTTATTATTATAATAATAACACAAATCAAACAGCTAATATATATCAATTTGTTTTTTATTTTCAATGGAAAGACAATTTTTTTAAATAATTGAGAATTAATTTTAATAGAGAATACAAAAAATTCTGTAATTTTTTTATTGTGATTAACTCTCGATTTTTCTGAAAGATTATCTTTTTATTTTAAAATTATAATATATATAATATAATATTAAAATTATTTTTAAAACTGAAAATTCTAAATAATTCTTGTGGGAGCCAAATTTTATAACAATAATAATTATTATTATTATTTTTTCAAATAAATAATAAATTAATTTATAATTCTATAATAAATATATCTCATTCAAACGCTTTGAAAATTCCCCTTTGTAGCAGAGGCCATTACAATGCCACCTTCCTTTATTAATAATAAAACTTTATAAATATAATAATTTCCTCCTTCCTTCCTCCCTCTTGCCACCCCCATACTTTCATCATTCAGTCTTTGCAGTTTCCTTTGACGGCAGCCATTAGCGCGTTTTGCTCTTCTTCTCTATATCATATCAATAAAAACCAGTAGACCTGTTTTTTTTTTTCAACATCTTCTTTTCTCAAAAAATAATAATGGACTCTGAGCAACGCCGCAAGCGGAAGCGAATTTACAAACCCTACTATAACGGTCACTTTTTTTCAGTAAGGTCTCTAACTGTTTGCTTATCTTTCTTCGCCTTTCTCCTCTTCATCTCCTCAGATCGCTCGCCTATCAAGACGTCGTCGTTTCATCCTGTGCTCTCTGTTCCTTTTTTGCCTGCTGCAGCTCGTCTGGCTTTAACTCGGGACTCTTCTGATTCTAAATCCCTACCTTTAGTTGTGGAGGATAGGGTTCTTTTACCTGATCACTTGCTACTTATTGTTTCTAATTCAATACTTGGTACCACTCAGAATATGAATTTTGACTGTGTTTATTATAATTTGCTCAATTCTTCATCTTCTGAAGAGGATTTGGTTTTAATTCCGTCTTTATCTGTTGATAAGTATCGCCAGGATAAGGTTATTGTCAGGTGTCAGCTTCCGCCCGTGAATTTTTCTGCCGCGGTTGACTTGCGGCGGTCTTGGGAGGCGGTTGAAGGTAATAGGTTGTTGCGGGTTAATTCGGCGGCTGCGGTTGTTCCTTATTGGGATAGAGTGGTTTATGACGCGGTTTTGGACTTGAATACGGTGGTCGTGTTTGTTAAAGGATTGAATCTTCGGCCACATAAGGAATCAGATCCAACTCAATTCAGATGCCATTTTGGTTTGAGTAATTTTGATAAAGATGATGGATTTGTGTTCATTACTAAAGCAATTGCAGCTGCACAAGAGGTTATTAGGTGTTTGTTGCCGCGAAGTGTTCAGAGCAATCCGGTTAAGGCTGAGGGAATTCGAGTTACAGTTAGCCGTGTTGGTGCTAGCGAAGATGCTATCGATGCACCTCTGCCTTCTGCGGCCAAAGTTCATAGCACCAGCAAGTCTTATAAACAGAGGAGTTATAGGGATAAGTACGAGCTTTGTGCTTGTACAATGTTGTGGAATCAAGCTTCATTTCTTCGCGAATGGATTACTTATCATGCTTGGCTTGGAGTCGAGCGCTGGTTCATCTATGATAACAATAGCGATGATGGTATTCAAGAAGTGATTGATGAGCTTAATTTGCAGAACTACAACATCAGTAGACATGTTTGGCCGTGGACTAAAGCACAAGAGGCTGGGTTTTCACACTGTGCTTTGCAAGCAAGGAGTGAATGCAAATGGCTCGGATTCTTTGATGTGGATGAATTTTTCTACTTCCCTCGTCACCCTGGACAAGATATGCTAGGGCAGAATTCACTACGAACTCTGGTTGCAAATTACACGAATTCACCAACATATGCAGAGATAAGAACAACTTGTCATAGCTTCGGACCTTCTGGATTAACCTCAGCCCCATCACAAGGAGTAACTGTAGGATATACTTGCCGGCTTCAAGCTCCTGAACGGCACAAATCTCTTGTGCGCCCAGAGCTTCTTGATATATCACTTCTCAATGTGGTACATCACTTCAGATTACAGGGAGGATACAGATACCTGAATGTGCCTGAAAGCACTGCTGTAGTGAACCACTATAAATACCAGGTATGGGACACTTTTAAAGCAAAGTTTTTTAGACGAGTTTCTACTTATGTTACTAATTGGCAAGAAGATCAAAATAAGGGTTCAAAAGATAGAGCACCTGGTTTAGGGACTCTGGCAATTGAGCCTCCTGACTGGCGATTAAGATTCTGTGATGTTTGGGATACTGGCCTTAAGGATTTTGTGCTGGCCAACTTTGCTGATACTGCAACTGGGTTGCTTCCCTGGGAGAGGTCTCCTTTCTAACAAATTTACAGAATTACAATTACAGGTGCTTGCAGCTAAGTACCCATGTAAAACAGAGTAATCATACACAGCAGTCCATTCTTTTGTTTCTTTTGAAATTTTTGTGTTTGAATTTTATTTTTTTATTTTTTTATTTTCATAGATATGCAAATTACACATTTCTTACACGGTTGTAAAGTTGCTAAAATCTGAAATGATTCTTTTCTTCATTTGTTCTCTCGAGTTTTTATGTGGTGCATAGATTTATATGGATTTGAATAAACAGTTCTTGCGTTCAGATGGAAAAATGTCTGAAAAATCCTAGAAGTCGGAAGTTTTGAGGATTTCATTTACAAATAAATATACACGATTAGAGTCATCTTCTGTGAGTTAAAACACAGAGATGGTGCAAGTTCTCGTTAGGTATATTGAAAAACTGATGCCCCTTCCGATCTGGCAAGTTAAATGTGCTAGCTTTGTGTTGTGTTAATTTAAGAGAGAGTCAGGACTAGTCTGGATGTGCCCATCCATCAGTCAAAGCCAATGCAGTAGACAAAGGAGGTTGGATTAGATAGATAATACAAATCAAGTCTCGACTATATAACTGTTCTTCTTTGCACCACTATTCAAAAACTTAATTTAATATATTAGGGAAATCCCATAAAATTGTCACTATGTTCTCTAAGATTCCTATTTTAAGTGCACGAACACATGAAAGAACTGTTTGCAGACAGAACCAAAAAGAACATTAAATATTCAACCAACAGTATCTCAAAATTGAAGATCAAGAGGAGCAGATTAGCAATAGAATTGTCTGGCACTGAAATGATGCTGAATCTTGTTATCTTTGTCCCTCGTCTCAACAAAAACTGCTGGGTGCAAAAAACCTAAAAATGAGAGTCAGTCTACAAAGAGTCAGAGTATCACAAACCCAAGAATTTGCATTTTTAATGCATTGTCAGAGAAATCAGTTAATATGATTAAAAGTTTATATGCTCTCACCGCTGGGATAGAGGAGCAGGAACAGTGCCAGGCACCCAAAGTTTTTAAATAAGACAATTAGCATGAGTGTATCCACTCATATTTGAAAGATATTCTGTTCGCACCCACCTCCTCAAAACTACTAGCTACAAAAAGAAAAGGGAAAATTTAACATGTTCAGACAGACAATGTCAAACTGTGGCCAACAGTTGGAAACATTATTTCAAAGGCTTGTTTTGCCAGGGATGTTCTTAACTAATAAAACCTTACAATATTGGCCCACTTGTTGCCCCTACAGAAAAAGACACAAGAAAGGACAAATAGCAAAATGTGACAACACCTTAAATAAAGCATGTAATCCGCGCTAATCTTTCTCAATCATTATTATTATTTTATTATTTTACCACATAAATAATGAAATTTGACATTTTATTATGTTTGCACCTATTCTACGATAGCTGAAGGTCAATGTGTCTAGCATTTACAGAAATATTCAGATTCTCATGAATTGCGTTAAATAGTGTTTGCCCCCAAGAAGACACTCCAATAGTTTGAACTTGGGAACCAATTAACAACTTGTAGTTACTCAGTGTCAAACCCTGTTGGTATGAGATTCAAGAAAGATTTAACAGCATTTAGGTTTGAGGTTGATATCCCATATTACGTAAGGCTTAATGAGCCTTCCAATGTACCAAAAAATTAGAAAGAAATAATGCCCCCACGTAGTCAAGCTATTTTCACTGTCACAGTGTCATCTTATAATCTGTTGGTAAAAGGGGTAAAAGTTGACTTGGATGCGTGCACATTCTAATTGATATATGGGTAAACAAGCTGAGAGTAACCCAACCCAGTTTCACCCTATCCATATCAACCTGCACCATTTCCTACTCCTATGAGTTATGAGACATAAATTGGCATATCTATACTACTTCAAGAAATTACTTAGCATAGGTATCTAAGATGCTACCAAACATAATAAGTTCTAAAAATCATAAGAGAGAGACCAGACATTTTGGAAATCAACGAAGCATAGTCTATAAGATCACCATGACCAAGAGCACAAGCAACAAAAAAGGCTTCTTCAAAATAAATGGGACAAAATGTATTATGGCTTCTCTCTTAAAGTATTAACTGAAGAGCAAGCTGATAAAATTATTTTGAAATACTGTAAAACTAAAATGAAAATTACCTTGCATAAGGGATACATCAAATAAAACACGCACGGGAGTTCAAAAAACCTCCTAATACTTGGTTTCAAACTCTATCCTGCACAGCCAATGGGCTGTTGGTCACATATTTTCCTAGTGTAGCATCAAGTTTCTCTCCAATAAATGTAATCCATGCCTGCAAATAGGAGAAAATAGGAAAAAGAAAAGAAAAGAAAATTTTAATATAAATTCAGTGGCAGATTACTGGAGAAAGAAAGGCAAGATCCATGAGAAAATTGGTAATAGGGGTGTAAAAAGTTCAGGCGAACGTTGGATGAATCTGGCCAATATCGAGTTTCAATCTGGTTATGAAATATGTGAACATGTAAATTTAACAGATTTTGCCAACACAAATGGATTGCTGTCAGGTTGGACCAGTTAAGATGTTGGGTTGCATCTTCCTAGCCAAATTGGGCCATCTGTAGTTACAAGCCTCCATAAAAATTAATGTTGGCTCCATATTAAAATTGCAGGGCAAATCATTTTTCCTATTCCAGCCCAATAAGAAAAGCAATCTCTCGTCCTCTCTCTCTCTCTCTCTCACACACACACACACACACACACTCCATATCCTGCTCCCCCACAGTTCCATTCTCTAAGAACACATAACTCATTATGATACCAAACCAAACACTGCTCCTTTTCACCACATAACCCCCAATCCCACTGGCCATCTCATCTCCATTCTCACTATCACCATGTGCAGCTTAATTCCTACAATCTCAAAGAATCCAGCACAGGTTCCCTACTAAACAATTTTAACTCAAACAATAAATTCAAACAGGAAACATAATAAAACTGGGTCAGTTCAGTCAATGTTAGGTGGCATGGGTTGACCCAAATTTGTATCAGTGATAGTTGGTAGTTCATTAGGGATTATGAAAAAACCTTAAAATGGCTAGAAGAATGAGGAGGCATGAAAAAGATGCAGCTTGGAGTTGATGAAATGGATAAAGATATGAAAAGGAGCACCTGGTCAGAAGCTGTGAAACCCCTAATTGTGTCACCACCGATTATTGCAATTCCTTTATCTCCAATTGGCTGCAAAATCACTGCCTAGAAAATTGCAATATTGTTTTAGCAATTCTTTTACTGAGTAGATACTAAAAAACCTGTGTTTGCAAATTGGCAAAACAAGGCTTCAAGATGTAATACATCAGAATGATAAATTTCAACATGTTCAACATTTATATAAGAAGACATTTGGCTCCCTATAAAGATTCTATCAGTTCCTTTTTCTATTCCATGGCACCACATTAATCTCACCAAGAAAACTAGAAGCCTACATGATGGTTTAAAAATGTCTGAAACAAAGAAACTTGATTAACTACCAAAATTTGTCTTCCATGTCAAGAAGTAACACAGAGAGTCAAGCACTGAAACTATCAATTCCAAGGAGTTCAGAAACATCAGACACAACATTCACGCATGAGGGGAAAACAATTGTTATGCCCATCATTGGTTATGCCCATGATGAAGATGTTATCTAGAAGGAAGAACACAAATGAAACAGAAGTTTAATTGAGAGGAAAAACATCAAATGTACTATTATAGAATTTATAATGACAGCCATTTAGAGTAAAGGTGATTAATTAAATGTTAAAAAGTTGCATCATACTTCCTATGACACTTTATCTTTTCCCAATAATAGTAATACAAATATATGTATGCAAGTATAAATTATAAATTGAGAAATACAATAAATATGATTTTAATTTAGAAAAAAAAATCAAGTTCAGCTAGAATAAGTGAAATACATAATTTAGAGGAAATTAGTTAGCAAAAGGAGTTTTTGCTCTTGCTAACTAATAACTAAAAGCAGTGAATAGTTGCAACTCATAACTAAATAGGAAGACGTGTGTTTGCTCATGCTTATTTTGGGAAAACCAAGCATGATTACCTGTGTATTTGAAGGTAAAAATGGAAGCTCAGACCTCCCAGGATAGAGAGATAGGTTAGCCAAATAGTTCTCTGCAAAAGGATCAATAGTTGGTCATCTTTTTAAAGCTATTTCTTCTGCTAGCATATCTTTAAAATCGTTAAATAGCAAGGCAAATGAATTAAAAATGAGTAAGAGTACTAGAAATCCAATTCCTGGCTATTACTTACGAGCTCCAGATTTCATAACAGCTTGATAGAGTGATCCTTGCATCAATTTTACAGCATCCACAGCCACTGGTTCAACCTTATTGGGAGATTCAGCTGCCACACCAATTTGTAGAAGGCAAGTGCTATCATAAACAAGAACTAGAGACCTGCAGCAAGTAACAGCTGAAAGAGATTCCCATACCCTAAGATGGGCAAGAAAATCAATTATTAATTAGTTGCGGTTGCTTTTATATCTAGCCAGATAAAAAGAAGGGCGATTGGGGGAAGAAAGCAAATATATTAACATAAATTAGTAGTTATATTGTATTTATTTAATTTTTGGCAAATAAATAAAGAAATTATTGAAGCCCCAAAATCCGCTGATCAAAACCATGGCAGACCAGTTGGGTAGCATGATTTTCAGTAAACAATTAGTTTATCTGCACCCCAAAAACTTTTCAACTGTGATAAAATGGAAAAGCAGAAAACAAGAAGTAATACCATAATAACTCGTAAACAACAAAATCATTGAGGTTGGAAAGTATAATCCGACACTCCACACCTTGAGGATCTACCTAAAACCAAAAACAGTTATATTCTCCGATCAGCACAATGAAGAAACGAAGCATCAATAAGCACAACATCCGCCTTACTTACAGTAGATATAGACTTTGGCTTGATGGTGAGCCATACGAGACCAGCTAATATATTGGTGACAGCCAATCCAAGTGTCAATAAATCAGCTCTGGACTGTGAACTGGCAAGTTAAAGGACTGAATTAAAATCTCGAACATCTCAAGTTCCTCTAATCCAAGACAATACCCACAAAGACACGGTTGATTCACATTTGTAAACAATCAAATTGAAGACTGAAAGCAGTTAATATACCTACTAGCATCGGCAACTGGAGCAATGCCAGAGGCAGCACGATTGAAAAGCACAGCCAATAAAGAAGCTCCTCCGACATATATTGGCAATCTTCGAACGGTGTCGTCGTTGTTCGATACCAAATCGGCTACCCAATCTCTCCTTGGCTTGGGTCCTCTATATCGGCCCTTAATTTTGGAAATTTTGAAATGGAAAAAGAGAGGGGAGTGATGAATGAGGAGTAAAACAAAGAGAGAGATGTAAGGTACCTGTGAATTCGAAGAAGCCCTTACGAAGCCACGAAAATTGGAGAGTGGAAGTGAGGTTTTCCTTTTTGGTATCCATGGAATGGCGCTGTAGAAGATAGTTCCCGCTTCCATTATTTGTTTGTTTTTCTTCTTATTTTTCCAAGGTTCCCAATTTGGACTTAAATAAATAAAAATATTTTTATTTATATATGTAATAAGCGGATCGGGGTTTGGATATTATGTACTCTCAAATTTGAATTTGAGAAAAAATGAGTAAAACAATTAAATATATATATTATTTTAAAAAATACTAACATTAAATAATTTTTTAATACAATTATTCATATATTTTAATTAATTATATTAAAAAAAATTTTATTTTTAAAATTATATTAAAAAATCACTACATTTTTATTTACCTTAAATTCAAAATCTTTCTATAAAAAAATCTATAAAATCTATAATACTTTTCATTTTTAATTTAATTTTTATCTAAATATTATCACTCTCAATCTCACCTAAATTATCATCTTTACTGTTACTACCATCATCAAATTTAAGATTATCTAATATAAATCAATTAAACCCTAAATCAATCAATTTATATTATTATGAACAACCAATAAAAAGCCTTGCAAATAAAAAAACCAAATCTACTGCATGTTACTCAATGCCATAACTGGAAAAAAAATTACATACAAAGCATATAAAATTCAATTCCTCAAAACCACCGTTTTTTTTTCACAGGTTTATTGTTCTTCCACTCGAAGCTCTTCCACTTCCGCCGTCTCCACCACCTCCAATCAACCTCTAATCAGAGCCCTTCGATCCCATTTCTTCATCTCTTCCCCTCCCCTCATCTAACACCTTTGCCCTCTCATCCGCCAAGAAAGTAGTTGCAGAACACTGAAGACGCAAGTGTTAATTTCACATCAAACCCTTTCTCCGTGCCCTTCAACTGAAGCAGATCCACGGCTTGATAATAATCTCTGAAATCTAAGTTTCATGGCTCAATTCCGATAATTTCACCATCGACTTGACAATAATTTCTCAAAATTATTACTTATATAATTTATTTAGTTGAGACTTTGAAATCCAATATTCTTTCTTGATTTATTATTTTTTCTTTAAAAAATTTTTAAGTCAATAAATGAATGTGTCCGCTATGATAACTGAATTCTTTTGAATATACTGAAGAAATGGGTTGTGTAGCTTCAAGAATTCATAACGAAGAGGGGGTGCAGATTTGCATGGAGAGAAAGAGGCTAATGAAACAATTATTAGTGTTTCGAGGAGAATTTGCAGATGTCCAATTTGCATATCTGAGAGCATTGAAGAAGATCCCTATTCCTCTACCTCCTCTTCAAGGAAACAATTTGGTATGAAAATTTAATTTTCCAGGAACAATGCAATTTCTATAATAGTAAATTCTCAGTTCAAATAAGAAATTGCTTTTGATTGTAACAGTAAAAAAAATGAATTAAAAGAAACAATTAAAAAAATGAAGAAGATTGATAGGTGAATTTGGGTGAAATAAAAAAGAAAAAGAAAAAGGGGTATTTTAACAAGGGTATTATTGGCATTCAAATAAATAATTTTAATAAAAGTTGATTTTTTCATTATTTGACTAAAGGAAAAGATGGAAAAAATATACGGAATAATGTCGTAGTATAACGAAATAAAAATACAGATATTTTTTAATATAATTTTAAAAATATAGAAATTTTTTAATATAATTTATTAAAATGGAGAGATTTTAAAATAATTAATTTAATAATTAATTAGCACATTTACAATTTAAATTCATTTATTAATAATAAAAAAAATTAAAATTAGTTATGATGAAAAGTCTCTCTCTCTCTATATATAATTAAAAAAAAAAAATTAACTAAAAATTGGATTTATATCCGATAAAAATTCTAAAATAACAAATTAAAATAAAAATAAAAACCGTCAATAAATATGACATATATTTTAAGAGATAAATAACTTTCCAATAACTATTTGCAATTACATGTATTATAATTGTATCAATTTTTTGGGTGAATTATAAGAATAATCACCAAATTTTACACTTGATTTTAATAACATCACATAACTTCAATTTATAATTTTTTTAGTAAGTAAACTTTAAATTTTGTATCAATAGAAGGTCACTCAATAAAATTTGATGGTCAAAATAATAATATAATATTGAAATTTAAATATTTATTAAAAATAATATTATCATATAATAAGTTAATATAGAACTCACCCATTACAAAAACATTTATTTATTTTATTTAATTTTAGTGTGACATATTTATTAATTAAATTAATGAGTTTATCATAAATTAGATTAATATGATACAATATACTTTTTCAATAAAATATATATTTTTAATATCATATTAGTATTCCAATCATCGGATCCCGGTGAGTTATTTGCCATTGAAATAAAAATCAAAGTTTAGTAAAGTTACATGACATATTGAAACTAAGTAAAAAGTTTGAGCTTGAATAAGGTCAAGCTCTTCCTTCCTTCAAATCAAAACCGACAGACTTCCCTCAGAAAGAATAAATAAATATGGGAATAGTGGACCGCACTTTCAAAGACCTCGCTAGGATAAATAGGGCCCAATTCTTTTCCATCATAAACAATGGAATACTAGACTATTTCAACATAAAGCATAATCAATTGAATCCATTCAGTGTCAAACCCTAAAGAAGTCATCGTACCTCTCAGAATACCTGTTTAATATAGTTATAAGCCTTGTACATGTCAATTTTAATAGCCAAAACTCCAAATTTACCTTCAGTCTTCCTCTTCAAATAGTTGAAACCCCATTCAATTTTAATATTAAATTTACTTTTAAAATAATAAATTATTATCTGATATCTATTTACTGTAGATCAGAATATCCTCCATCACTGAAAAGAAGTTGTGATTGACTTAAATCCACAATTACCATTATCATTTGCCCCATCACAATTTATGGCCTTTAGTCATGCCCTTACCGCTGTTGTTGATCGAAGCCCAAGGTCGTGACTCGCATCTCCATTAGCCAAGTCCGTTGCCGACTAATGCATGACTAGTAGCAAAGCCTCGCCATCGTCGAAGCTCACTCTCAATCATCATGGTTTCAGTCCATGCGAGTCATTGTTGGTACTTGAGTAAGCATCATTGGTTCACATCAAATGCAATCTTGGAAATGCACCATTGTACGCTATTGAGCTCGACCATCATATAGTCGCAAACAATAATTAAACATGCACCTGCTATTACCTAGACGTCGACCGCTTGTTTCTTTTATCTCTTTATATATATATATTATTTATCTTATAATGAGAGCCTGCAAGTGTGGGCTAAAAATACTAAGAGAGTGATAAAGAAAGAAAGTTGTGCATTTTTGTGGTTTGACTGATAAAAGGAGGATAGATTTCTCGAATGAAAATGACTGATCGATGATGGATCAAAGTTGTGATTCATATGTTGTGAGTCTCGATTATATCATGGTGAGTTACGATCTTCCTCTGATATTTTCTGTTTGTATAAGTTAATTTTTTCTTTTGATATCTTTTTAGTATTGCTTGACTTGAAGAAATATGAAAGAAAATTGATGAGAGAAATAAATGAAAAGAAAATTAATGTAAGAACACCAAAGTTGATATTGAGATCTATGCACAAATGGAAAAATAGACACAACTAAAAGAAGTCTTATATGTTATTTTGATTGACGTGAAATAATATTAAAAAATGATGAGTAGAAAGTATGTAAGAATTTCAACCAACTTGAAAACATAAAATGGTAAAAACAATCACTATTGCGTTTAAATTATAGTTGAGAATTTTTATACAATAAATTAAAATTTGAAGAAAATATGAGCATTTGGATTTTATTGCGTTAAACATGAGTTTTGTGAATAATTTTTTTTTTTTTTAGTATTTGAATTTTCAATTGAGGATCTAAAACCTATTAATTTAGATGAAAATACTGTATTGGATTGAGTTTTTAACTCAAAATTATTTATTTAAATGTTTGACAGTAAAACAAATAATAAGTTTTGGGTATAATTGATTTTTTTACAAGTACCAAAATCCAATTTATTTCTAAAAACACTCTTGATAAAATTGCCTTTTGAAATAATAATTTTTTATTATTCATAATTACTTTTACCATAGTCACTCTCAAACATCCTTGTTTCTCAAAATTCCAATTGCCAAAACTCATTTTAGAATAAGCACCATTTTAGTGGTTAAAAAAAATTCTCAATTAAAGGCTTTTAAATCTATTTTTTAATTGAATTTTTTTAAAGTGCCAAACACTTTTAAAAAATTCAATTACTAGCCAAAATAGGGAGCAAGATTTAAAAAATCTCATTCAATACTCTTAATTTTTTTGACTCTTTCTTTAAAATATTTTAGGGAGTCATTGGGTGTCTTCTCAAATGTGAATAGAGAAAATTATACTTGATTTTCTCTTTTTGTTTTTTATATAAAAAACTTATAATTTTATTAATTAAATAATGAAATAAAAGATGAAATAATGAGTATTATTGAAATATGTATAATTTTTGAGATAAAATAAAATATAAAGTTGAATTATTTATAATATAATAGGAAATAAAATAGAGAGTGTTCTCCAAAATAGATTTTGAATTCTCAAATTGAGGATCTAAATACCCTAAATAATAAATTTAAATGATAAGTTGAGCTACAACCAGAGAAGACAATTTTGATATGATCCGTAAATATCCGATCTGATTGGAACGAATAATACCCGATCCATTTGGTAAATGGACTGAGACGATTTTTTTATTTTTTACTTATGATTGATTTGAATAATGATAATATTCTATCCGAATCTGACTTGGTTATATATATTTTTATTTTTTAATATTTTATTTATATAATTTATATATTTTTTAATTTATAATTATTTTTTATGTGAAATATAAATTATATTGTATAAAAATTTGAAAAAAAATATAAATAAATATATATATATTTAAAAAATAAAAAATATATAAATAAATATATTAGATTACTTATTTCATTATCTATATAAACAACAGAATGTATATTTTTATTATTAAACGAATTAAATTTAAATTTTACAAATCCATCCAAGCCAACTATTGCGATCTCTGGCTACAATTACTCTAATTTCGCCTTTCTTTTTTTTTTTAAAAAAAAAAAAAAAAAAAAAAAAAAAAAAATTTACTTGTAAACTGAGCCAACTCTGACTTTTGTTAATAAATATACAGCAATATAAACCAAATTCTTTTCGTACCTGTATATCGAGTTTAAAATTGGAAGTAACTCTATAATTTATAAATGAAATCATAAAAATAACATAAATTACATATACATATATATTTTTAATTTTCAAAAATAAATTATTTTGTGTTGAAGGATTTTTTTTAAAGAATTATTGTTATTTTAACAAATTCATAAATAAACAGAATATATGAAAAAAAATTACTCATAGTCAATGAGGAGCTATTTAATTAATAATAAAATATAATAATAAAATACATTTTTAATAATAAATTAGATAATTTAAATTGATAACCAAAAAATTGATGGTGCAGCAAAAATAAAATCTCCCTAATAGATGAAGGTGAATGAATCAAACTACACAAAAGTGAAACATAAGCTATCAACCTCTGTCGATTCAAATGATAAAAATTTCATTATTTTTAACAAAGTCTCGAATGCGAATGACAGAGAACTCGAATTTGACTACCGAAACGGTTTAAAAAAAGAAAAGTGAACACGTGCTGTAACATGGGCTAAACGGCCCTTAATGCCCCACATATCTTAAATTTGATCCTTTAGGAACAATCTGCCCCATTTTTGGTTTTGTGGAAAAAAAAAAAAAGAAAATGATTAATAAGTTAGAAACTAACCAATTAACCCACCATTTGTATGTTGATTTGTTAAATTACATTACTCCACTGGGATTTTCAGCGAATCACATAACTTTTTCATACTTTTTCACACTTTTTCAACTTCAAATCTCACTTGAAATTTTTTTGAATTCTTGTAATACTATAGAATATAGATGCAACACTGTCCATTTTTAACGACGTCGTTTATATGTCCAGAATTAACACAGGACAAGCTATTGCCTATAGCTAACAGTAAACAAAGATATAAGAAAATCAAACAAACTCTTTTTCTTTCTTCCTCCTTGTAAGTTCTAACTCAGTCCATGGCCGCTCATTTTCCTCATCTACCACCCCTCCTCCGCTACTTCTCCTCCTGTTCCTAACTTCTAGCCCTTACCCACAAGAAATATACAATGAAGATCTTATCTTTTCTCTTGCTCTTTGTTTTGCCTTCCGTTTTTGCCATTGAAGATGATGTCACTTGCCTTGAAGGCTTGAAGAACTCGCTTACTGACCCACTCAGCCGACTTGCTTCTTGGGACTTGACCAACAACTCAGTTGCCAATATTTGCAAGCTGAATGGTGTTTCTTGCTGGAACGAGAAGGAAAATCGTATCATCAGTCTTCAACTCCCGGCGTATCAGCTTTCCGGTCAACTTCCTGATTCTCTTAAGTACTGTCGTAGTCTCCAGAACTTAGATCTCTCTAACAATGCTCTCTCGGGTTCGATCCCTCCCCAAATATGTACTTGGTTGCCTTATGTAGTTACTCTAGATCTCTCCGGTAACAGCTTCTCTGGTTCCATCCCGCCCGAGATCGTTAACTGTAAGTTCTTGAATAATCTCATTTTGAATGGGAATAAGTTGTCCGGCTCGATCCCCTACGGTCTTGGCGGTCTAGCTCGGTTGAAAAAGTTCTCGGTGGCTGATAACGATCTATCCGGTTCATTACCGGCCGATTTGGCGACGTTTCCAGAATCTGATTTTGATGGGAATGATGGGCTTTGTGGTAGGCCTCTTGGTAAATGCGGTGGATTGAATGGTAAGAGTCTTGGCATTATAATTGTTGCTGGTGTTATTAGTGCTGCTGGGTCTCTGATTTTGGGGTTTGTGATTTGGTGTTGGCTTTATGTTAGGCCAGGTGAGAAAAAGAAAGGTTATGGTTCTGGTAGTGGCAAGGATGATTCTAGCTGGGTAGAGTTGTTAAGGTCACATAAACTTGTTCAAGTCTCATTATTTCAAAAACCCATTGTTAAGGTTAAGCTTGCGGATTTATTGCTAGCTACTAACAATTTCGATTTGGAAAATATAGTGATTTCAATTAGAACCGGAGTTTCATATAAGGCTGTTTTGCCTGATGGGTCTGCTCTTGCTATTAAAAGGCTTAGTGCTTGTAAGCTCAGTGAGAAGCAGTTTAGGTCTGAAATGAATAGGTTAGGCCAGCTTAGGCATCCAAATTTGGTGCCTTTATTGGGTTTTTGTGTTGTTGAAGAAGTGAGGCTGTTAGTTTATAAGCATATGTCTAACGGGACCTTGTATTCTCTGTTGCATGGGAGTGGATTTAGTGTTAGTCCCTCTTGTGTTTTGGATTGGCCTACGAGGGTTAGGATTGGTGTTGGTGCAGCTAGAGGGCTTGCTTGGCTACATCATGGGTGCCAACCACCGTATACGCACCAGTACATTAGCTCCAATGTGATCCTTGTTGATGATGATTTTGATGCTAGATTTACAGATTTTGGGTTGGCAAGGTTGGTTGGATCTTGTGATTCTAATGATAGTTCTTTTGTTAATGGAGATTTGGGAGAGTTTGGTTATGTTGCACCCGAGTATTCAAGCACCATGGTTGCCTCATTGAAAGGTGATGTTTATAGCTTTGGGGTTGTGCTTTTGGAGTTGGTTACGGGGCAAAAGCCTTTGGAAGTTAGTAATGCAGATGAAGGATTTAAAGGGAATTTGGTGGATTGGGTTAATTATTTAGTGAGTGCAGGTCGAAGCAAGGATGCCTTTGAGAAAACTCTATGTGGGAAAGGTTATGATGATGAGATTATGCAGTTCCTGAAGATTGGTTGGAGTTGTGTGGTTTCTAGGCCTAAGGATAGACCCTCTATGTATCAAGTCTACGAGACCTTGAAGAGCATGGCTGAGAAACATGGTTTCTCTGATCAGTATGATGAATTCCCATTGATCTTTGGTAAACAGGATCCTGAATATAAAGAGTAGCAAGCTGTGGCGCACAAGATAAGAAGTCGAAAAATCGTTATCATCTTTATTCAGAATAGAAGCATTAGGGCTTTTCTGCATTCTGCTATGTTATGGAAAACCTTTTAAGCAAATGATATGCTTTCCCACTTGAACAGGATTTCCTGTACTTATGCTCATTTGTTGGATGGTTCTGTATATTGCACTACGAACCTTTAATGTAGCTTTAATGGAGTTCAGGAAATTTCTGTTATCATTAACTTTGTTGTTTGTAATATGCCTGTTTCCATAGTTTTGAAGTGTATGCTTCCTTCATTCCACACAAGGGATGATCGGTTGAATGTTTTGTTGCCATTCATATTTACTCAGGTGCAGTAATATAGGTAGTTACAAAGCTAATATTTTTCCAAATTGTGAAATTAGGATCTTGAGGCTTTTGTGGAATTATTATGTCAAGGATTCTAATTCTAAGTGATTAATATATCATCATCAAGGATTCTTTTCATAAATCTGCTTGTACTAGTTTGCGAGCATGTGAAGCTTGTAGGAATTGGCAAGGGTTATTTTCCCTTGAAGAAACATCAATTTGGGAGGTATTGCAAATTTGCTAATAAACTAATGGTTCAGTAGTTGAGTTGCAATAGTGGAATACAATATGCAACAGGGCATCCATTACTTAAATTCCAAGCACTTACAGTTGAATTATAGTTGACATAGCCTTGTTATTTTTAGAAACTATAAAATATTGAAGTTACCAAGTTGATTCACTCAAAGTGGGGTAATACGTAGCTAGATTGGGAAGTAACGAACCTGATCACACACACAAAAAGACATGATACCTTGTAAACCACTTTTAAAAGGTTGTCGGGTAGACTAAAATTGATAATTTATCGGTAGGCCATTTTCCTTGAGATGAGATTCTCCATCATAGAGATTATTTTATTGCATTGGATAAGAAACATTTACTATATTTGTATTTTATATGTCTAATATTATAATTTCGTTGTCTATAAGTAAGCTTTTGTAATTAATATCTATTGATTATTGAGAAATATTATCCATAAATAAATATTAACAGCTATATATACCCACAACTTCATATATATATATATATATATATATATATATATATATATATATATATATATATATATATATATATATATTT